>JADBJO010005207.1:162500-170196 GCA_016801955.1 Conus betulinus
ATAGAATATCTCAAAAAGTACGCGGTCGATCTTTCTGAAAATTTGTACGTATGATCATATGGGTCACCAATAATGCCTGATGTTTTAATTTACCGTTATACCGTTACTAACGGCTGTAACGGCATGTAACGGTTTTTCTTCTTCATGGAATATCTCAGAAAGTACTTGGCCGATCTTTGTGAAAATTAGCAGGTATGTACATTATGGGTCACGGATATGTCCGATGTTTTAGTTTACTCTGTTATAGTCTTACTAACGGCTGTAACGGCTGGTAACGGTTTTTGTTGTTCTTTATAGAATATCTCAGAAAGTACTTGGCCGATCTTTCCGAAAATTTGTAGGTATGTTCATTATGGGTCACGAATAATGCTCGATGTTTTAGTTTACTGTTATAGCCGTTACTAACGGCTGTAACGGCCTGTAACGGTTTTTTTCTTTCTTTATGGAATATCTTAGAAAGTACTTGGCCGATCTTTGTGAAAATTAGCAGGTATACTCACTACGGGTTACGGATGATGCCCGATGTTTTAGTTTACCGTTACAGCTGTTACTAACGGCTGTAACGGCCTGTAACTGTTTTCCTTCTTTATAGAATATCTCAGAAAGTACTTGGCCGCTCTTTGCGAAAATTAGCAGGTATGTACATTATGGGTTATGGATGATGCCCAATGGCTTAGTTTACCCCATTATAGCCGTTACTAGCGGCTATAGCGACCCATAACGGTTTTTCGTCTTTATGGAATATCCCAGAAAGCACTTTGTCGATCTTTCTGAAAATTTGTAGGTATGTTTATTATCGGTGACGAATGATACCGATGTTTTAGTTTACCGTTATAGCCGTTACTAACGGCTGTAAGGGTCTGTAACGTTTTTTCTTCTTTATGGAATATCTCCAAATATACTTGGCCGATCTTTCTGAAAACTTTTTAGGCATGTTTGATATGGGCGACGGATGATGCCCGACGTTTTAGTTTACCCCATTATAGCCGTTACTAACGGCTATAACGGCCCATAAAAGTTTTGCTTTTTTATGGAATGTCTCAGAAAATACTTGCCGATCTTTCTGAAAATTTGTAGGTATGTTCATTATGGGTCACGGATGATGCCCGATGTTTTAGTTTACCGTTAACGCCGTTACTAATGGCTATAAACGACTCACATTGTTTTTTTTTTTTGGAATGGAATATCTCAGAAAGTACGTGGCCGATTTTTGTGAAAATTAGCAGGTATGTTCATTATGGGTCACGGATGATACCCGATGTTTTAGTTTACCGTTATAGCCGTTACTAACGGCCCATAATGGTTTTCTTCTTTATGGAAAATCTCAGAAAGTTCTTGGCCGATCTTTCTTAAAATTTGTAAATATGTGCATTATAGATCACAGGCGATGGCCCATGTTTACCAGAACAGCCATTACTAACGGTTACACCAGCCCAAGACGGTTTTTTTTCCTCTTATGGAATATCTCACGCGTATTCAGGATAAACTGGGAGTACGTTTATAGGCTTTGCAGCTTGTTCCGTTTTGTGGAAATTCATAAAATCCAATAGCTTTCCTCATATCAGCATCATTTTGCAAATCCTTCCAAAAGTGAGAGAGGAGAAGAGCACAGGCCTGTGGGTGGTTTCAAAGGAGCCAACACAAGTCCGGCAGCCAGTCCTGTCCAGAATATTATTCGCAGAATCTTTCGCCCTTCCTACAGCCCAGGATGTCCCGATTTGCCCGGTGACCCATACAAAATTTACTGACCTTTGGAAAAGAGAAAGCTTCGTCTACTGGCATGTCACTGACAATGTATTATGAAAAGCTATGGAGCAAATTTTTGTTTTGGACATTGCAATGAATTTGATTCTGGACGCCTGGGAACCTGTAACTCGGAGCGTGTACAACTGTTATATTCAGAAGTGGAAAAAGATATGCCAGTGACAATTCGCTAGACGAATTAGCACCTGCCTTTGCATATTACGCTAAACGTCATGCTTCTGTCTTCTCAAAAGGTGCAAGTTGTAGTGCAGTGAATAGTGCGAGGAAACTTTGAGTACCCAGTACTCACGCCAGTGAGTGAGAGCGGGGCTTTTACTGGATACCATACGAATATTTGTCAAAGACTGAAAGAGGTATTTGAAAAGCGTTAGTGTTGTAATTATCCTTGTTAACGGGGCAAAGAGGCAATACTGTGCAAAATTTGATTGTTCATGATGTGAAATCATATTCATCAAGTGTGTGATATGTTACTCAGGGAACAAAAGCACACTAGGGCCAGTATACACAGAATCAACAATGATCCTGGCTTTTTCAACAGTGACGAGCTGTGTTTTTGAAGAAACACTACACTAACAGAGTTATCAAGAGCTCACATGAAGATTCGAACGACGGACCCCCAACTATTCATCAGATTCATTCAGCCTCGTGATCCAGTTTCCACAAAGACTTTTCTCTCGTTGGGGTCAAACAAGTACTTGCAAGCACTTGAAGAGGAGCGGGTAGAGACACCCAACAGTATGAAGCCCACCGTGTTGCTAGCACCATTGTGGCTGCCAACAGGGGGTGCCATCTCTAGTGTCAGTTACGTTACCCCGGTAAATTTCACAACAAAGCCTGGTACTCCAAACTTATGACAGTCAGCTATGCACACTTTTGTATCACAAAGACAATGCCCACATGAGCTGATGCTACCGTGTGTGCTGTAATATAGCATCAAATGTTTTTGGCCGGTTAATGCAAATCCTGTCCTACAATTGAATGGTAAGGGGAGTAAAGCTCCCCGTCCCCCCCACCCCCCCACCCACCCCCCCACCCGCCCGCCCCGGTGTCTGAAGTCTCGCGTGATTTCTCTGGACGCCGAAAATAGACGAGAAATAAGTTGTATAATTAAGCTAGGCTAACGATAGGACAGTGCGTTTTAATTAGGATGGTTTCGAGTCTATTGCGAGCCGGAAGAGAAATCACGCCACCCTCCGTAGTGATTCCAGATAGGTCGAAATGAACGTGCCTTCGCCTATTATAAGTCTCGTGGACACGTGATGCTGAAAAACCGGACTCACGTTCGCGCTCGTTCCGCGTCTACAGTTTTCGCGTAATTTGTCTTCCCACTCATACACTGCTCCTAGAAACATTAAATCCTAACTTTAAGACTACCCCTATATTATCGGTCCTTGTTTTTTTTTTTTTGCCGGGTTTCAGTATATAATCTGGAATGGCTTTTTTTTTTTTTTGTCCATTTTTTTTTTTTTTTTTTTTTTTTTTTTTTTTTTTTTGTTTTTTTTTTTTTTTTTTTTTGTTTTTTTTTTTTTTTTTTTTTTTAATCTGATGCCATGATCTTGCGCACAAGCAAAACCAGCCCAATGAACGTGGGATGAAGACACTAACCTTTTTGAAGGGAGTAAAGGCACTGACATGGGCTAGCCGGCTCGCTGTGTAACGGATTGTTCTTATCCATTTCTTGATTATTTCGGCGAAAATCGGGATGTGAGTGTCTAAAGGACACCCATTGAGAGAGAGCTGAATAAAAAGTTCTGTCCATCTCCCCGTGCTTTCTTTTGTTTATGCTTTTTGTCCCCTGTCTGGGCTGTCTGTCTGTCTGTCTGTCTACCCCTCTCTCCCACCCCATCGTCACCCGCACGGTGTTGCCGCACTATACCCCTACCCCACCCCCTCTCAGACCTATTTATCTATCTCATTTCCAGATCCGTTTCCCTTTCCTTTTTATAAGAGTTTCTTTTAATTGTTCTTCCCTTCATTCTACAGTCAAGTTGTTCATTTTTCATCCTTCCTGGCCCAGCCTGCATTCCTTGACCTTCAATGCATTGTTTTTTCATCTCTTTTCGAGTTCCACCCTCTTCATCCATTTCATCTGTTCTCATACCTCTAATTCAATGATTCATTTACAAGTTGCTGAAAGAGCATAGTGCAGTGGCTTTTTAGTTTGGATGAACTGGGTCTGAGGTTAGACATCAAGGCAGAGAGAAGATGATGAAATGATGATGATGATGATGAATGATGATGACCGATGCGATGTTGGTGGTGGTGTTGAAGAGGAGGAGTGGGAAGGATGGTTGTTGCCCTCACTGAGCCGTCATTGTTTGATACTTATGTAGGTAACACGGGTATGTTAATTATTTATCTATTCTCGCTCTCCCAGTTCTGCTACTCCTCTATCGGGTGCTCTCCTCTCTCTCTCGGATCGGCTCTCCCTCTCTCTCTTCTCTCTCTCCATCTCTCTCTCTCATCACGTCTCATTCACCAGACGTTTGGTTATCTTCTCATCAACCAAGCGCGAAAAAGAGCAAGCCCCCATGCATGCATACTTTAACTGAGAACCCCCGACCGCGGGAAAAACGCAAGAAGCCCCATTCCGCATCTTCTGGGTTATCCCCTTTTGGTTATGGAATTTCTGGCCCCTGGTATTATTTTTGTTTAAGATGAGACGACGACGACGTTTCCAGAGTCAACTCAGTTCACTAGATAGTCAAGAAAACCCTGACTTCAAGATACCTATATATCAATATTTTCCTTTTCCTGTTTTTTTTTAAATTACCCTATTCGTTTCTAATTCTTTCTCTTCTTTTTCCGACCAGCTAGTTCATTTCGTTCTTTGCCCCCTGCTTTCCTATCCTATCTTTATATCCCCCCTTTACCTTTTCTGTTCTGTCGTCTTCTTTAAAAACTCCCCATCTTCTTAGACGAACAGGGAGCACTTTACAATGGAAACGAAGATATGCTGTGTTGTGGTGTGAGTGTGTGTGTGTGAGCCTTTTGTGTAATTGTGTGTTGGTGTGATGTGTGTGTGTGTGTGTGGTGTCCGTCTGTCTGCTGGTCAAAATGTGTTCCACTCGCTCCAGCCACAAACTCCTGGGCCGATCTGATCGTCTGGAAATTTACGATATGTTCATTTATGGGTCTAAGATGATGCCCCGATGTTGTAGTTTACTGGTTTCTATATCCGTTAATAATGGCTATAACGGCCCCATAACGGTTTTCCTTCTTTATGGATAATCTCAAGAAGCTACTCGCCGCCCCGACCTGATAATTCTTGCAAAGTTTTTATAGCGGCAGTATTTATGTTCAAGCTGCGCGTCACGCGTCGCATTTTGACCCTTATAGCTTTCATTCTTTTCCTACCGCTTATAGCCAGATTACGAACGGCGATGAACAAATGGGAATAACTGAACCTAGCAACTCGTGTAATAAATCATAGAAAAGTGGGACACTTTTTATGACCTGCCTCATATCATCCGGGTATGAACACACAGTTTGAAGCAAAAAGCTACTGTCTATTTTGAACGATGAGAAGAAAACAGTTTTTTCGCCCAGACAATAATCGAGTGCCCCCCCCCCCAACATTACAACAAACCACTAGCGATTCAAAAGGTCCCTTTTGCACTTCTTTCGAATCACGCTTCCGTGGAATAGTTTCAGCACTTGTCGTGGAATGTATTTGTACCGCCTGTTTAGAACAAGTAATAAGTTGGCTTACGCAGGCTGAGCTTTCTTTTTTTAAAGAACTAGTCCTTGTTTTACGAAACGGTCAGCTTTTTCACAGCGAACCCTTGCCTATGTCTATAGCCTTAACATATTTTTTTTTTCAGACTCACTAAAAAACGGAACGGTGTCTTTCTATCATGAGCAAACACACAGCGACTTCTAGCACCTAACAAGTGAAACATTTGTCAAGTAGCCGGTAGACGTGCGACCATTGGGCAGCGACTCAGAGCGTTGCGGATAGCAAGGATCGGGCGCGGAGAGCCGAGGACGGGACAATGGTAGCGACCAACGCCCATCTTTCAGGCGAGCTGTATGATAAACGGCAAATGGTTCTGGTACGCGCCGGTGACTAAATTTTGCATTGATACCGTGCCTTTAATATATAACTGCCATAAGTTAACAAATCATAAGAGCGAGAAGGGAGGGAGGGGGATACAATGGGAGGGGTAGGTCGAACTTTTAGATGAGAGATAAGAGAGATTGAGGAGAGTTCTGATTTGAGAAGAGAGGAATGATAGTGAAGTCCAATGTAAGTGGACGGAGCGAGAAGAGTGTGCTGTGTGTACGGTCATGGATGTAGATTAGTGGGTGTGGTATAGTGTGTGTGTGCGGGTGTCGGTGAGTATAGATGCTGTGTGTGTGTGTAGTGTGGTGTGCTGATCCTGTGTTGATGTGTGTGTGAGTTAGTGCGTTTTTTGATCTGTGCTGCAACACAAATAAGTTAGCAGATAAACAGAGTCTCCATCTCTCTCGCTTCTTTGCAGCGGAAACAAACGTGAAATCGAAATAAGAAGAAAATCAATCCAAGTCGTTTTGCTTTTAATCTATGCTGATTTTCTTTCCTTGTATAAGACAACAAAATTGTAGATGTGAGTGCACTGCCCAGTTCACCACACCATTTAGAACACTAACACAAGAACCAGACACTTTTTGGATCAATCAAACGCCACCAAACCATCAAATCCTGCCCCGAAAACAAAAGCCTCGCCATTTGTAAGTCAGGATACCACACAATTTGCATAATTAAGTTTAAGAGAGTCTGTTTTGAAAAAGAAAAAAGAACCACCAAAAAACCTAAGCAGCCGGCGATGGAATTTTTTCCCTCCGCTTTTTGCTTTCTTTTTTTGCAGATCGAATGAGCGGTAGGACAAGTGGAAGCACCCAAAAAAAAAAATGAAGAAGTGGGATTGGACCTTAGCGCGGGAAAACAGAAGAAAAGAAAGAAAGAAAAGGAAGAAAACTCAATTGACTAGGTGCCCCATGATCCGATAACTGATGCCAAAAAAAAAAAAAAAACCAAAACAAAAACAAACAAACAAACAAAAAAAGGTTCAAATTCCAAAAGAAAAAGCCACTCCAGGTGTTGGATGTATGAGCACAAAGTTAAAGGAACCTGTGAGTTCCGCGTTGGTGTTATGATGAAATGTAGCGTGCAGTAAATTCAAGAGCATCGGCGAGAAAAGAGGGACCATTTGGACTGACACCTTCTCAGCCGCAACGACCAAGTGCAAGCAGCCAGCAGCAGCTTTTTTGGGCGGCCGCCTGCGCGGACACTATGTCATGCCTATTCTGATGGCCCCTCGCGTCAGAGGACACGCTGCTAGTCCTTGAGAGCCCAGCAAGGAGAAGTCATCAAGAAAAAAGGGAAAGGAAGGAAACGGCGCGGAGGGTGGGGTGGGAGAGGGGGGGGGCCGCGAAGAGAGCGGGAGGGAGGGGAGAGCAGAAGGGTGGGAGCGGGGGACAGGGTGATGGAGGTAAGCAGAGGGATGAAGAAGTGAGGATGGGGGAGAGGAAGGCCGGGGAAGTGCGTAAGAGAAGTTCCCCTGCATCACACTCAGCATCGGCAAGTTTCTGGTCTGAAGATAGCATGATCGTCGCAAATTGTAAGCGGCCCCAGTCTAGTTTGTAGGGGCTTCGATATTTTCAAAAAACCAACCAAAACAAACCAACGCAACCAACGTTGCCATTACTTACAGCAACTACAGACTATCGAACCTCTGGTGAAATTCGCGATGGCCTCTCGCGAGCAGGGCATGTAGCCAAGGGACACCCCCAATTTCCTTACCCCCTCGGATTGTTTCCCCTGTTTGCGCTACGATGCGTTTTGCGTTGCGTTTACGTAGTGTTTAGTGTACGCATTTGTCTCACACGCTCTTTGCAAATTCAAGCTACACCATAGTGGACCGACTGTCCACCGTATGTTTTGCATTTT
>JADBJO010005208.1:17500-25000 GCA_016801955.1 Conus betulinus
ATGTCACAATGGTCCTGTCTAGGAGTAGTACAATCCTATAGTCTGTCACATATACAATGTTCCTGTCTAGGAATAGGATTCTACAGTCACAATGGTCCTGTCTAGGACTAGTACGATCCTACAGTCTGTCACATACAAGGTTCCTGTCTAGGGTTGATAGGATTCTACAGTCTGTCGCAAATGTTCCTGTCTAGGGTTAAGACGATCCTACAGTCTGTCACATACAATGTTCTTGTCTAGTAACCCTAGATTTAGTTCGATCCTACAGCATGTCACGTGCAAATGCTCCTGTCTAGTGTTAGGATCCTAAGCCTGTCACGAGATCCTAGTGTTAACGTCTGTCACGAGCAATGTTCCTGTCTAGTGTTAGAACGAGCCTAACCCAAGATCTAGTGTTAGAACGATCCTACAGCCTGTCACGAGCAATGTTCCTGTCTAGTGTTAGAACGATCCTACAGCCTGTCACGAGCAATGTTCCTGTCTAGTGTTAGAACGATCCTACAGCCTGTCACGAGCAATGTTCCTGTCTAGTGTTAGAACGATCCTACAGTCGGTCACATGCAATGTTCCTGTCCAGTTAGAACAATCCTACAGTCGGTCACAGCAATGCACCTGTCTAGTGTTAGAACAGCTGTACAGTCTGTCACATGCAATATTCCTTTCTAGTGTTAGAACGATCCCACAGTCTGTCAAACTAAAAGCTCCTGAGTTAAACGTGGCCCTACAGTGTGACGCATATAATGATCGCACTCCAGTCTGAGTACAGCGTGAACTAAAAACCTGTCACATACAATGCTGGTATCTGAGTCAGACGTGATCCTAAAAGTTTGTCACATACGAAGCTCCTGTCTCAGTGCAGCGTCACCATAAACGTGTCACGTCCAATACACTTATCTGAGTTACGTATGACCCTAATAGCGAGTCGCTCACAATACTCCAATCTAATTTGAGCCCAACGCTAATAATACATCACGTACAATACCCTTATCTTAGTTAAACGTGACCCTAAAGTTGTGTCACACTCAATGCTTCTATCTTATAACAGTGTTACCTTCGACGTGTCATATGCACATTGTGACAAAAATGCGTCCCATGCGATGTTCCTAAGTAAAGCATGACTTTGAAATTGCCACATGCAGTGGTTCTGAGTTAAACACGACCCTCAAAATGTATCACACACAATGTCCCTGTGTGGCTTAAGCGTGACTCTAAACTTGTGTCGTAGACAATGTTCTCTCTGTATTAAGCTGTATACTACAAATGTACCAAATACCATGTTCCTATACGAGATAAAAGTAACCCTAAAATTGTGTCACAGACAACGTTTCTGAGTTAAACGTAACCCTGACAATGTCTCTCTCTCTCTCTCTCTCTCTCTCTCTCTCTCTCTCTCTCTCTCTCTCACACACACACACACACACACACACACACACACACACACACACACACACACACACACACACACACACACACACACACACACACACACACGCACATACGCACGCACGCACGCACGCACGCAAGCACGCTCGCACACACATCTCCTTTGAGTTAAGCCTGATCTTGTAAGTGTGTTAATGCAATGCCACTACCTGTCTGAATTCAGCATGGCCCTACAATGTCTGTCACAGACATACTCCTGTCTGAATTCAGCATGGCCCTACAACTGTCACAGACATACTCCTGTCTGAATTCAGCATGGCCCTAAAACTGTCACAGACATCCTCCTGTCTGAATTCAGCATGGCCCTACAACTGTCACAGACATACTCCTGTCTGAATTCAGCATGGCCCTAAAACTGTCACAGACATGCTCCTGTCTGAATTCAGCATGGCCCTAAAACTGTCACAGACATACTCCTGTCTGAATTTTAAAACTGTCACAGACATCCTCCTGTCTGAATTCAGCATGGCCCTAAAACTGTCACAGACATCCTCCTGTCTGAATTCAGCATGGCCCTAAAACTGTCACAGACATACACCTGTCTGAATTTAGCATGGCCCTAAAACTCTCACAGACATATTCCTGTCTGAATTTAGCATGGCCCTAAAACTGTCACAGACATACTCCTGTCTGAATTTAGCATGGCCCTAAAACTGTCACATACGATGCCCCTATCTGAATTCACTCGAAGACTTACATGTTCACGTAAAATGCTAGTTTAAGCGTGGCCTCAAAAGTGCGTCACGTACAATGTTCAATCTGGACCAGCTGTGACCCTAATATTGTGCTTGACATAATGTTTTTACTTGCGTTGAATGTGAACCTAAAATGCTGTTCTTTACCTGAATGACATCTGATTTCAAAGTGCGTCACATAGGTTTCCCTTATCTGGGTTAAGCATGGTCCTACAAGTACATTATATACCGTGCATTCCAGCGTGACTCTTAAAAAGTGCCAGGTACTGTGTTTCTATCGAGGGTAAGGGAGATCCTGAAAGTCGCCTCACTCACACAGACATTTCTTTTGTTTTGCTTTTACCTGGATCCAACGGGACCAAACGGCAGGTCTCCCATACGGCGTTGCCACTCTTAATAACTTCAGTTGCCCTTTTTAACTTGAACGTGACTCTGAAGCAATATGATTCATAAACTACTCTCACTTGGATTACACGCGACCTCGGCGCCCTGTCATAGTGCTAAAATGAATAACACACACACACACACACACACACACACACACACACACACACACACACACACACACACACACACACACACACACACACACAACAAAACACAACAAACAAACAAACAACACACAAACAAACAAACAAACAAACAAACAAACGAAAAACCACCGTTACTCTAAAGTCAAATTATGCATAAAGTGCCTCCAGCTGGACTCATTATATCATTTACATCATATCAAACGAAGATGGGTGAAACTTGAACCCCAAATCACACATAGTGTACTTGTGGTGCGTGGCCCCAACACACATACACTCTTCATGTTCGGGTGAAACCCGACCCTATATCTATTTCACGCCGGTGTAGCTAGGGACGGAGAGAAAGAAACGGCGGGTGAGGCTGGAATATAGACATCGACAGGACTACCGGTGCCGCAGCCATGGCATGGTAGACACAGTGATATTGTTGGCGAGGGTGGCAGTACATGACATGGTTGGGATCTTGAAGATGCCAAGCGAAGAAGGAAATCTGAGCATCAGCCACACATCCTGTACCGTGCTGAGAACTCTGGCATCAACAGGGCATTGACCGCATCTGCAAACATGACTACTCTCGTTGTCAGTACCGAAGAGCGGGCAGGTTTTTTAAAATCAATGAGAAATGCCTTTGATCAACTCCGCAACTTTCGGGCATTAGTGAAGAAAAATACCTGCAACACCAAGGGAACTCGTCTTTTCGTTGATCTTAGGAAGGCTTTCGACGGGGGGGTGGGGGGGGGGGGGGAGGGGGGGGGGAGTAGGGAAGGAAAGAAGGTGACATGAGTCTTGAACCACCTTGTACAAATATACCACCAGTGGCAGTTGAACCACCTTGTGCAAATATACCACCAGTGCCAGTTGAACCACTTTGTACAAATATACCATCCGTGCCAGTTGAACCACTTTGTATAAATATACCACCCGTGCCAGTCTCATAACTGTCAGCGACAACGTGTACAACAAATCCACCAGCACAGCACTGCACACTGGCAGCACTGAATAACAATAAAGTCACCTGCATAGTACTGTACACTGGAGACAACAAAGCCACTAGCACTGTACACTGGCAGCATTGAGTAACAACCAAGTCACCTGCATAGTACTGTACACTGGAGACAACAAAGCCACTAGTATTGTATATTGGCAGCACTGGAGAACAACAAAGCCACTAGCATAGTACTGACTGGCAGCACTGGAGAACAACACAGCCACCCGCAGAGTACTGTACACTAAAGCCATCAGTACTGTACAATGGCAGCAATGGAGTACACCAAAACCACCAGTACTGTACAATGGCAGCACGGGGGAATGGAGCGGGACACATGTGGAAGTCAGACAGGGATGCTTGTTTTTTTCCCCTGAGACATTCATGAGTGATGTACCAGAACATCACGAAAGCTCCAGTGAGACATTCATGAATGATGCACCAGATCATGAAAGCTCAGTGAGACATTCATGAGTGCTGCACCAGAAGATCATGACAGCTCAGTCACATTAAAGAAATTTGCGTTTTGTTGGCGACCTGGATGGACTGGCAAGCACCAGAAGAACCTGATTGCCTTTGGAACAGCTGACTTGATTGCCTTTGGAACAGCTGAACTTGATTGCCTTTTAGAACAGAGTGATGAACCTGATTGCCTTTTAGAACAGCTGAACATTGATTGCCCTTTGGAACAGCTGAACTTGATTGCCTTTTAGAACAGCTGAACTTGATTGCCCTTTGGAACAGCTGAACTTGATTGCCTTTTTTAGAACAGCTGAACTTGATTGCCTTTTAGAACAGCTGAACTTGATTGCCCTTTGAAACAGCTGAACTTGATTGCCTTTTAGAACAGCTGAAATTTGATTGCCTTTTAGAACAGCTGAAACTTGATTGCCCTTTTGGAACAGCTGAACTTGATTGCCTTTTAGAACAGCTGAACTTGATTGCCTTTTAGAACAGCTTAACTTGATTGCCCTTTGGAACAGCTGAACTTGATTGCCCTTTGGAACAGCTGAACTTGATGCCCTTTAGAACAGCTGAACCTGATTGCCTTTTAGAACAGCTGACAGCTGACCTTTGATTGCCCTTTTGAACAGCTGAACTTGATTGCCTTTTAGAACAGCTGAACTGATTGATTGCCTTTTAGAACAGCTGAACTTGATTGCCTTTTAGAACAGCTGAACTTGATTGCCCTTTGGAACAGCTGAACTTGATTGCCTTTTAGAACAGCTGAACTTGATTGCCCTTTGGAACAGCTGAACTTGATTGCCTTTTAGAACAGCTGAACTTGATTGCCTTTAGAACAGCTGAACTTGATTGCCCTTTGGAACAGCTGAACTTGATTGCCTTTTAGAACAGCTGAACTTGATTGCCCTTTTGGAACAGCTGAACCTGATTGCCTTTTAGAACAGCTGAATTTGATTGCCTTTTAGAACAGCTGAACTTGATTGCCCTTTGGAACACCTGAACTTGATTGCCCTTTGGAACAGCTGAACTTGATTGCCTTTTAGAACAGCTGAACTTGATTGACCTTTGGAACAGCTGAACTTGATTGCCCTTTGGAACAGCTGAACTTGATTGCCCTTTTAGAACAGCTGAACTTGATTGCCTTTTAGAACAGCTGAACTTGATTGCCCTTTTGGAACAGCTGAACAAAACATTGACAGCCTTCGGAATGGAGATAAGGGCAAAAAGAGGAAAATCAGGAATAACTTAGATTGTATCAGGACAGAAATGAGAGCGACAGACTGAATGCTTGATGCGGTTCCCTGGTTTGAATATCCGGAACCCATGGCAGCTGACGTGGGATTCCAAAGAGAAGTCTTCGCAAGAACAGTGCAGTCAAGAGCTGCGCTTCTTGACTTGAAGAAACTATGGAAAGACAGCAACCTCGCTGTCACGCACGAAATGAGCCTGACGCATTATCTGCATCGCAGCGATCCTGCACACATGTGAGTCCGAACGGACCCACAGAGACGGATTCAAGCCTGCGAGATGATATGCTGGGCAACCTAAAGGAAGCTTGAAACCCCGCGTTACACCGGCTTCAGCAACGCACTCTGTGCTCCAGTCTCGAAACTACAAAGACGAAGTGGTAGGGGGACATGCGACACGAACTACCGCACAGATGAGACCACCGTGCCGTGCTGTGCTGTGGTGTCCTGGAGACATGGTGGACAGAGCTTACGATAGGAAGGTCACGGCAACACAGGGACACGCCGGCCTTTGTCGGTACACGAGAACCGAAGGATGTGGGGGAGAGGGGAGGGGGCTGATCAGAAAATCAATGAGTCAGTCGGTAAGTAAGTCAGTCAGTCAGTCAGTCGGTAAGTAAGTAAGTAAGTCAGTCAGTAAGTAAGGTAAGTAAGTAAGTAAGTAAGTAAGTGAAGTAAGTGAGTGAGTGAGGGAGTAAATAAGTAAGTAAGTAAGTAAGTAAGTAAAGTAAGTAAGTGAGTGAGTGTGAGAGTGAGTGAGTAAGAGTAAGTAAGTAAGTTCATTTGAAAGAGTAAGTGAGTAAGTAAGTAAGTAAGTAAGTAAGCAAGTAAGTAAGTAAGTAATCTGAAATGCCTAACTGCCACTGCCACGTATTTCGTCAATGAGAGACAGTAGCATGCTTGTGATGGCAATGAACGGCCAGGTCAGATGACATGGTACAAAGCCCGTTCTACCTTGTTTCACAGGGGTCAGCGGACGTCCTGTCAGATGACGTCAGAACGCTTTCAAAGGTGCACCATCTAGATGTGCTCCCAAGTCGTTCACACTAAACGGCAGACACGGTTGTGCTCCCAAATCGTTCACACTAAACGGCAGACATTGGTGTTCAGCAGACAGCCATTTTTTCTTCAAGACGGGAGAACTCTCTACACGTACAAGGTGTATAATGGACAGTAAGTGTATTTATGTACAATAATCCATACCGGGTTAAGCCGTATGTGTTAATTTCCCTGAGATTTTGTGCACATGTAACTGTCAACTGACCCGCTCAAAACGTCCAAAGGAACGCGGTTCGACACACACACACACACACACACACACACACACACACACACACACACACACACACACACACACACAAACACCCGCATGCATGCACGCATGCACGCACGCATGAATGCACACACACACAACACACACACACACACACACACACACACACACACACACACACACACACACACGCCCCGCGTGCGCATAAACATACGCATTTTTTAAAACACTCTCTCTCTCTCTCTCTCTCTCTCTCTCTCTCTCTCTCTCTCTCTCTCTCTCTCTCTTGCAAGGCGTCTCGTCGTCTCGTCGCCTCCTCTGTTTAGAATCTTCCCCTATATCCCCCTCTCCACCTCGTCTCCCCGAAAATATCTAGACTGACGGACGAAGGAAGCAGACAAGATGAACACGGCCTGGCCATCTCCTGCTAGCTCAGCTGTCTGTAGGGCATCACGAAAAGAAACGACAAGAAGAAGACAATGTCCACAGACACAATGACAGCACTGTGTCCACAGACACAATGACAGCACTATGTCCACAGACACAATGACAGCACTGTGTCCACAGACACAATGACAGCACTATGTCCACAGACACAATGACAACACTATGTCCACACAGACACAATGACAGCACTGTGTCCACAGACACAATGACAGCACTATGTCCACAGACACAATGACAGCACTATGTCCACAGACACAATGAGCAGCACTATGTCCACAGACACAATGACAGCACTGTGTCCACAGACACAATGACAGCACTATGTCCACAGACACACTGACAGCACTATGTCCACAGACACAATGACAGCACTATGTCCACAGACACACTGACAGCACTATGTCCACAGACACAA
>JADBJO010005208.1:30000-35000 GCA_016801955.1 Conus betulinus
GGTGAGCCGCGTTAACAGCGGTGGCAAAGAACAACACCAAAGCTGGGAAACAACAGCTGTGGTGGTTAACAGTCACCAGACGACGGGTGTTGATGGGACAGGTCGTCCCCAGAACAAGTCGCACTCTTCATAGTTCATAGATGACTAAAAGGATGAATATATTGATCACATAAGTAGCCAAGTCGCGTTGTTTAAATTCCAGCCGACAGTAACGAGTGGACATGTAAAGAAAAAAAAAAAAAAAAAAAGAAAAAAAAAAAAAAAAAAAAAAAGAAAAAACCGCACACACACACACACACACACACACACACACACACACACACACACACACACACACACACACACACACACACACACACACACACACACACACACACACACACACACACACACACACACACTCTCTCTCTCTCTCTCTCTCTCTCTCTCTCTCTCTCTCTCTCTCTAAAATGCTCGTAAAAGAAAAGAAAGCAAAGTCAAATAAACAAAATCCACACTGCGCAATCAATCCTATTTGGAGTTACAGCGGTGTCCCCCCAACCACCCCCCCCCCCCCCGCCCCACCCCCATCCCACCCCCTCTTCCGCCCCGTCTCTCTCTCTCTCTCTTGTATTCGTGTCTGTTACTGTCTGTCTATCTGCATGTCTGTCTCTCACCCTCTTACTCTCTGTATCTCCCAATCTCTCTCTCTCTCTCTCTCTCTCTCTCTCTCTCTCTCTCGCTCTCTCTTCATTTATGTGCATAGAAGAAAAGCGCTATTTGGACCATGTTTGTGATGTTCTAATGGAAGCCTCTTAATTGGTAAAACGGAAAAAAAAAGGGGTGGGGGTGGGGTGGGGTGGGGGGGGGGAAGTTGTGGGTGATGTGTGTGAGGGGAGCGGGGGGATGGGGAGTCGGGGGAGGGAAAGTCTAGCATTAGTGCCATAAAATATTGTTTGAAGGAACACAAGACTACGTGTTTGAGGGATTCTCATGCGAGTAATGCTCACATAACAACACAATGCTCTGTCTCTGTCTCTGTCTGTCCGTCTGTCTGTCTGTCGATCTCTCTCTCTCTCTCTCTCTCTCTGTCTCTCTCTCTCCGTCCCCCCCTCCTCTCCTTGACTGTCTGTCTGTCTGTCTGTCTCTCTCTCTGTCTCTCTCTCTCCGTCCTCCCCCTCCTCTCCTAGTCTGTCTGTCTGTCTGTCTGTCTCTCTCTCTCTCTGTCTCTCTCTCACTCCGTCCTCCCCCTCCTCTCCTAGTCTGTCTGTCTGTCTGTCTGTCTCTCTCTCTCTCTGTCTCTCTGTCTCCGTCCTCCCCCTCCTCTCCTAGTCTGTCTGTCTGTCTGTCTCTCTCTCTCTCTCTCTCTCTCCGTCCTCCCCCTCCTCTCCTTGTCTGTCTGTCTGTCTGTCTGTCTGTCTCTCTCTCTCTGTCTCTCTCTCTCTCCGTCCCCCTCCTCTCCTTGACTGTCTGTCTGTCTCTCTCTCTCTCTCTCTCTGTCTCTCTCTCTCTCCGTCCTCCCCCTCCTCACCTAGTCTGTCTGTCTGTCTGTTTCTCTCTCTCTCTCTCTCTCTCTCCGTCCTCCCCCTCCTCTCCTAGTCTGTCTGTCTGTCTGTCTCTCTCTCTCTCTCTCTCTCTGTCTCTCTCTCTCCGTCCCCCCTCCTCTCCTTGACTGTCTGTCTGTCTGTCTGTCTCTCTCTCTCTGAGGGGAGGAGGGAAAGTCTCTGTCCTCCCCCTCCTCTCCTAGTCTGTCTGTCTGTCTGTCTCTCTCTCTCTGTCTCTCTCTCTCTCCATCCCCCTGCTCCTCTCCTTGACTGTCTGTCTGTCTGTCTGTCTGTCTCTCTCTCTGTCTCTCTCTCTACGTTCCCCCCCTCCTCTCCTAGTCTGTCTGTCTGTCTGCCTGTCTGTCTGTCTGTCTCTCTTGCATCTTTTCTGTTCCAACCCCCCCCCCCCCCGCCCCCATTATTATAGCTAACATAACACAAGACAAGGAGATTTTTTTTTTTCAATTGTTTTTTTTATATTATCATTATTATTGATATTTTAATACTTCTCCCTTGCCGGTGCACACGCGTGTCTCGCGCATGTGTGTCATGCTCCTCAGATCGTGCTGGATGGGCACGTGCGTGCACGAGGAAAGCACACGCGTGCAAAGCCGTATGTGCGCACAGTATAAAAGCTAGAATGAAACGGCCGAGAACTGATCAAAATTAACGACTTGCCTTTGTTCCAGTCAGCTTTGCTCTCTCCGTAATGTATGAATCGTGGTAGCCATGGTGCGTGTGTGTGTGTGTGTGTGTGTGTGTGTGTGTGTGGGTGTGTGTGTGTGTGTGTGTATGTGTGTCCCAAATATGAAAAGATTAGTGCCCCCTCGCCTTTCGTTTTACACGCACATGCTTCGCGCATGCATATGATCCGTGTATTGACTACATGTTTAACTTTTAAAATCGCTGTTTACGTTTCTTCTCCTTAAAAAAAAAAGAATTTTAAAAATCCATTTATCTCTTTGTTGCTTCTTTTTAAAGTCCACTCATAGAATGAACCCGATTCTTATGTACATTAATGTAATTACGGATTTATGTTGATAGAATCATTACTGTAGATGTGATATTTCTGCGTACTTCTGTAATGAGGACCTTTGTTCCTCAAGTTTTGAATTTCTGAAATCACTTATTTGACATTAGGCCTACAGTTTATCTCTGGTGTATGCACCCTTTGCTCGCTTGCAGTGGTCACGGAAATACATTTAATTTTTGTTTGTTTGCTTGATGCTGTTGTTGTTATTGATTGTGATGATGATGGATTTTTGTTTTCTCTTTTCGACCTTCTTGTCCATTAATTTGTGGTGTATATGCTTGTTCGTCGAGGACTACTGTAAGTCCTTTATTTCGAGTGGGTTAAAAAGGCATATCTTGTGCAATCTGTTCTATGCGAGGTTCATGACCTCTATTGGCTTGATGTGGTACACAGATAGAAATAGTATACTGTCCTTTTTAATGATATCGTGTTAAAGAAAATAGATAGCAACATGTCTATTGTATGAGTTAACTGCCAGGGCCTCAATACTTTAAAGAAGAGACGTTATGTTTTCCATTATCTGAGATGTAAAAAAAATTCTGTATACTTCTTACATGACACTCATTTTGAAAAAAAAAGATGAAAAGTATATCTGATTTGGATGGGGTTACAAGGCGGTTTTTTTTTCGAGTTATTCTTCAAATGCGAATGGAATCGCAATTTTGTTTAACAATAACTTTAAATTAAGGTTAAACAAGTTATCATGGACGAGTTTGGAAACTGTATCTTAATACATGTTGAGACACATAAAAATAATTTCCTGTTTGTTAAAATATATGGACCTAACAGGGATGACCCAGATTTCTACAACTGTCTCAAAAAAAATTGTTGGACTTGGTTTAGAAAATGTTATAACAGGTAGGGATTTTAATCTCGTCTTAGACCCGGCTAGAGATTATCACAATATTTAACACACAAATAATCACATGCAAAACAGGCTGTTGAAAACATGATCGAAAATTTAGACCTGAATGATGCTCGGAGGGAACTAACCCAGAGTGTCGCCGTTTTAAGTGGGAGAGAACTAATCCATTTCAACAGGCCAGGTTAGGTTTCTTTTTGATATCAGACACACTTGTTTCTTATGCTGATGATTTAGATACTGAGTCTGGTTATAGAATGGATCATTCTGCTGTGTTGTTGAACTTAAAATTTAATGAAGACTTCTTAAAACGCAATACTTTTTGGAAGCTTAACTCGTCTCTTTTGAAAGATAAGACATATTACATGAAATAAATATTGTAATTGAACACGTAAAAAAAAAATACTCAATGAATAAAACAGATGATGAAACAGGCAGAAAAAAAGTACAATTCTCAATCGCAGATGATCTATTTCTCGATTTCCTGCTAATGAAAATAAGATCGAAAACAATTCCGTACGCTACTGAAAAAAAAGACAGACTAATGTAGAAGAAAAACAGATAGAACAAGATATCAGTAAAACTTGAAAAAAAAAGAGGAAAAGTGAAAATGATATCGAAGTCATTATGAGAAGAAGGAGCAACTGACGGAAATCAGAACAAAACGAATACAAGGTGTTTTATTAAGATCACGGGCTAAATGGATAGCACAGCGAAGAAAAAGTATGCAGTTATTTTTATAATCTTGAAAAAAAAAAACCAACACTAGTAAAACATGTCTAGACTAATTGATAAACAAAATAATGTTGTAACAAACTAAAACGACATACTTAAAGACGTGCACAACTTTTATAAATCATTATATGAAAATAATGCTGTAGGAAATCGTGACATAGAAGACTTAGTTGAGGACATCCTCAGTGTAAACGAAATAGAAGCAGCTGAATTAGAAGGCCTTATCACATTAGAAGAAGCTACACATGTCTATAAGACAATGAAAATTACTAAAAAAAAGCCCCGTTTTGATGGCTTTACTGATGTTTTGATTTTCTTTTTTTTTTTTTTTTTAAAGTCATTTGGAAACATATAGCTGTATTTGTCATCAGAGCATTAAATGCAAGCTTTAAAAAAAGGAGAAGTGTCATGTGTACAAAGAGAGGGAATTATTACATGTATTCCAAAGGGTGATCAA
Organism: Conus betulinus; assembly: GCA_016801955.1. Lineage (NCBI taxonomy): Eukaryota > Metazoa > Mollusca > Gastropoda > Neogastropoda > Conidae > Conus > Conus betulinus. The sequence continues at coordinate 34,611 of JADBJO010005208.1, forward strand.
CCTGGGCTGTATATTAAAAACTGACCTATTTCTCTGTTGAATGTAGTCTACAAGATAGGATCTTCTAGCATTGCAAATAGAATAAAAAGTGTCTTGCCGAAAATCATAAACGAAGATCAAACTGGGAATATTATTTTGTATTTAGACAAGAAGAATCTGCCCGGGTTGTTGTTAAGTATACACTTTGAAAAACCCTTTGATTAGATTTCTTGGGAATTCATGTCTAAAGTCCTTCAAGTGTTTGGCTTCCAAAAAAGACATTCGTAGATGGATAAGCATTTTCTATTAAAAACGTAGTTGGATAAGCATTTTCTATTAAAAAAAGTCTGCGTTATTGTTAACGGACATGTTTCAGATTGGTTTCAATATTAAAAAAAAGGGCTGTCGACA
>JADBJO010005208.1:40000-45000 GCA_016801955.1 Conus betulinus
AGATAGACAAACAGACAGACAAACAGACAAACAGACAGAGAAAGACAGACACACACAGATACACAGACACCCAGACACCCAGAATATCAGCAGAGAGACATGCTGACAGTTAGACAAATGTAGACACTGATGGACACTTTCGTGTTCTACCTCTTTGACGTACGTAGATCCACAGCTCTAGAAAATGAAATGAAGCGAAACAAAATAATCTACAACACAAGCAAGATAAGCCCCAAATCAGTACCCTATGGTCCAATATAATGACGTGATAGCAGTCACGTAGACTGTAGTCCCTGTACGAAGATGGCCAACAGGCGAGTAAGCTACACAGACCATGCAAAAATCTCCTTTATCTTTCCTCCTTCATCCCCACCCTCGCCACTTTTTTTCTCACTCCCTCCATTTCAACCACAGTATGCCCAAAATATGAAGAAAAAGAGCTACATGTTTTTGAAAGAAAAAATATACACCTTGTAGAAGCAGTGTTTTTTTTTTTAATTTTTAAACATTCATCATACATAGCACCCCCTTTAACCCATCCTCCTCCCTCCAACTGAAAAAAAAAAAAAAAGGTTTAGCCACTGGTTTTCTCTCTCAAAATGACAAGTTGTTGTGTTAGAACAAATTGCAACCTTCTAGACATTTTACAAGCGGAGAGAGAGATTTACAGAGAGAGAGAGAGAGAGAGAGAGAGAGAGAGAGAGAGAGAGAGAGAGAGAGAGAGAGAGAGAGAGAGGAGAGAGAGAGAGAGAGAGAGAGGAACAAAGTAGAACACAGCGTGAACATACATCTGTTGAGCGGTTGCACATGCATTTGCGGCTCCTTCATCGCTATACCGTTTGGGTTCTTTGCTTGTCTTTTCTTTTTTGGGATCCAAACAAGGTAAAGAGCGGTCACTGACACGTTAGACGTTGAGTCGAGGCACAGACAAATAAGCCGTTGCCACTGCGCTGGGGAGGGTAAGCTTCCGAAATCCACTATTCAGGCCTGAATCTGGGCATTAGCTGCCCAACCCCCCCTCCCCCTCCCCCCTCCCCTTTACTGTCCAGTCCTCTCCCCTCCACCCCTCTTTTCATCATCTCAGAATTCAGTTATAACTGCGGACAGATGGTCAGAGTAGAGCAACGCAGCGTGGATAGCGAATGCTAACGAATAGAGGCAACAGAGACGACGCGCCACCATTAACGTGCCCCCCCCCCCCCTCCCCCCCCCCCAAGAAATCTCCTCTCATGGTTGATAAACGGTTCATTGTTGGCAGATGGTCAATCTGTCCTTGATGTAGGCGGTGCAACTGGCCACAAGACTGGCCACAGCAGTGTTCAGGGATCGGTGGAAGCGGACCCCCCCCCCCCCCCCCACCCCTTCCAGAGGCAGACAAAGCAGTTTTCAAATGGAACAGACCTGAGACATCAGAGGACAGAGGACCTTTACTGAAGATACATTAGTGCACTTTTCACTGTAGCCTCTTACGACCTCACTGGCTGATGTCAATGATGAATGCCGATTCTGTGTACCTTCTCAAGAGCTGAATCAGACAGTGAGCATCATACTCTGCACTGTCCCCAAGAGCTGAATTAGTAACAATTCCTCGTATCCTCGACAGAGTAAGAGGGCAGTAAGTGATGATTTTGTTGTACTTAAAAGAGTGATGATTCCCTCTACTGTTCCCAAATGACAAAATGAAGCAGAAGGAAACGATGCTTTAGACTTTCCTGTAAGGTAAAGTAGAACTTCGTCGATGGTTCGCTGTACTTTACCAAGACATGGATGAGTCAGTATATCATGGTTCCTTGTAGATTTCTCAGGGAGGAATGAGACAAAGGGTGAAGTTCTTTGTACCTTCCGAAGAGATGAAGTGAAGGTGAATGATGATTCTGCGTTCTTTGATGAAAGATGAGCTAGGCAATAAGTTTCTAACAGTGATCCATTGGACGTCTATTGATCGCTCTCACAAGAGGACATATTACAACGTGTGTTGTTTCTTTCAAAATTTCCATGAATAGTGTGTGTGTGTGTGTGTGTGTGTGTGTGTGTGTGTGTGTGTGTGTGTGTGTGTGTGTGTGTGTGTGTGTGTGTGTGTGAGGGATGGAGGGAGGATGGAGGGGACACTTCATGCGGTTAGACTAGGAGCACTCCCAAGGTATGACAGGAAGAGATGCGCCGTGGTGCACCATCATCCCAGAGTCAGGCGATTTGCTTCCCAGAGTCAGGCGATCTGCCTCCCAGAGTCAGGCGATCTGCCCCCCAGAGTCAGGCCATCTGCCCTCCAGCGTCCGGGTGGAACGGCTTATGTGTCAAGGCCTTTAAAGGTAACCTTCTGTTATAGGAGATCTGAGAGATTATGAAGGCCGAGGGGGTGAGAGACAGAGACAGAGACGGAGCTAAGCTTACTGCTACTGAGAGAGAGAGAGAGAGAGAGAGAGAGAGAGAGAGAGAGAGAGAGAGAGAGAGAGAGAGAGGAGAGAGAGAGAGAGAGAGGAGAGAGAGAGAGAGGAGAGAGATTATCACAAAATCGACTAGGCTGCTGCCCGTGGCCCCGATTCATAACACTGATCTCATGACATCAGCAAACAGAATATCTGAGTTGGGCATGTCCTGGCATAAAGCATGCATTGATCTCATGACATCAGCTAACAGGATACCTGCATTGGCATGTCCTGGCATAAACCGTGCATTTCAGCAACACGTGCCAACTCTCAGACCCAGTCCAGACAACAGTTCTGAAATCCAAGGTCTGCCACAGAAGGTTGTCGGGTTTAACCAACTTGAACATAAAGGGTAATATCTCTGGACAACCCCGTCCATGTAAGTGACCAGCCCCTTTCCAATATGTTTCAACAACACATAACAGCCATAGAAAGCAAAACAGGTCAGGCAGGCAGGAATAGAACGTATCAGCGCGTATCTCCTATTGTCTCGTTTGGGTTCCCAATAGGTGGCGACGGCAGTCACCAAATGCAGGTTTAGCTGACAACAACATGGCCAAGTCATACAGACGTTTTCCCAGTTGACACCAGCACGTCAGTCACACTGACCATGCTGAAGCTGGACCTTAGTTCCATGACCTTCAGCCAGACTAAACAGCCATGGCGGCAGTGGTGAGACCTTCCAGATGACGTCACTGACTGTGACCGAGTCACGGAGAGGGCCTGACGTCATCATCACCGTCAGAATCCACATACCTGAGTGACCTGCACTACGGCTGAACATTGCGTTGGGTTTGAAAACTCATTGGCTGTCTCCTGTGGGCCAACCCTGGGGTCACCTGCATCAGAGATCTCTGGAGAAAGGTGAAGGAAGGAATGGAAAGTCTCCTACCAGTGTGATCCGAAAAAAAGGTCAAGATCAGATAACCAGATGCTTACGTCCTGCACCCATCCGTCTCAAGATACACCAGTCTGGCTGGCTGGCAGCGATGGACCGATGCCCAGACATGCCAGCAGACAGTCCTTCCTTGACCCTCCACCTCAGGTCAGAGCGGGCTGTGAGACCATGGACTCCATTCTTCCATTGTTTTTCAGAGAAGACGGAAGAACACTGGCCTTGGGATCCTGAATTAAGGTCACGATCAGATCATAGATCATTCCGAAAACATTGAAATCAAATAAAATAAGATAATATCAGCTTTGTTGTCTCAAAAAAAAAAAAAAATGTCAACATCATGCAGTCCCTAGTTGTAGCATAAATGACACCATTCTCACCACACACACAGCACATAACGGTGTCATGGCTAGCACCGCAGGCAAGCTGAACATCCTGGGCATCACACTGTTGCAGCCACCGAACCCCTTTCACCCTGAGTCACTCAAGCGGTTTGAGACAAACACAGAGACCAGACTGACCACCTGGTTCCTATGACTTTGACACCGGGAGCAAGGTCCCAGTGCAGATTGTCCGCAGTACTTTTACCAGATGCCGAAAGTATGGTCCGAGGGTTCAAATCGCCTGGAGACGACCCATGCACACGAAACTGTTGTTGGTTAGCAGACAGACATATAAGCACACACACACACACACACACACACACACACACACACACACACACACACACACACACACACACACATATCAACGCCTCACGCGCACGCAAACACGCAACGTGCACACAGTTGTGTCCTTCTTGATTATAACATTTTTCTGGTTCATACGAAGCGTACAACAAAGCCATAGAGCCAGAAGACCAAGTTCTTCCTTTGACCAGTAGCCCCTGTTGTTTTCTTTCTCTCCATAGTCCCCAGCGCTGAATGTGGAGCGGGCTCCTCGTTCGTAATGCCTTGTGTCTAGCGAAGAGCTCTCAGCATGTAGGCCACATCTGTCCTGGTTACCTTGGGCATTCGTTTTGCCTTCAGAAAATGGACTGATGCTTTGTCCTCCCAAGTATTGAAAATAATTCTTTTTTCAGCACGATAATGTTTGTTTTGTGGATAAATCTTTCAAATTGAAAAAAAAAGAGTGTACATGAATACTTTTAAACGGACTCCATATATATATATATATAGATATCTCTTTGGTTTCGTTCCTCTGTGGTGCTATTCTAAAAAAAAGTTAACAATATATCAGAATCACACCGAGTCATCGTCGCAGAATCCACCTCTGGAATTAAACGGAATAAAGCGTTGAAAAGAGGACTGGTTACTGTTGAAATAGTGACTGCCGTGTTGACTGGTTGCTGTTGAAATAGTGACTGCCGTGTTTGTAATTTCAAGTGCCGTACTTTTGTGTACGGCACAAGAGATACTTTCTTGCTTTATTTCAACTCAGTTTTCATTTATTTAACATCCTAGCTATTGCTCCACGTCCCTTTCTCCTGAAAGCTGTGGGTCCCTTTGCCTGACCAGTTGTGACCGTTCTCTCTGAGCCAGGGACACTGAAAAGTGTAAGAAGAAAACGGTGTGGAGATGTTCATGTCACGCCACAGAGATGATCTGGAGATGTTCGTGTCACGCCACAGAGATGGTTCCCGAGGTGACCAGCTCAGTCCCGCTCAGCCCCGAATCGAC
>JADBJO010005208.1:52500-57500 GCA_016801955.1 Conus betulinus
GGGAAGGGGGATGAGAGAGAGAGAGAGAGAGAGAGAGAGAGAGAGAGAGAGAGAGAGAGAGAGAGAGAGAGAGAGAGAGAGAGAGAGAGAGACAGACAGACAGACAGACAGACAAAAAGACCGACCGACCGACAGACAAAAAAGACCGACCGACAGACAGACAAAAAGACGACCGACCGACCGACAGAAAAAAAAGACAAGACAGACAGACAGACAGACAAAAAGACAGACAGACAGACAAAAAGACAGACAGATAGACAGACAGACAAGAACACAGACAGATAGACAGACAGACAGACAGACCTGTGCACAGACCAGACGACCAGCCGACAGACAGACGAAAAGACTGACAGATAGACAAAAGGACCGACCGACAGACAAAAAGACAGACAGATAGACGGACAGACAGACCTGCGGACAGACCGGCGGACAAACAGACAGACAGACAGACAGACAGACACAGACAGACAGACAGATCCACAGAGGCGATAGCAAAGGGCAGACACCAAAGATGGCCAGACAGATTGGACCAAGCCATCAGCTGGACCGACTGAGCTATTGCCACAGCTCTAGGCTGGTGGTGGGAGGGGGTGGGGGGCGTGGGGGGATGCGGGGATGCGGGTGGGGGGCTAGGGGAGGGAAGGGTGGGAGAGGCAGAGGTAGGAAGATGGGCCCGCCAACCCATCTTTCAACGGTTCCGTTCCAATCATCGGCACCCAATCTGCAGGATGGGGCGAAAACAGGAAAGGTCGTGACAGATCCAAACACATGAGGGGGCGGCAGAGACAATGATGTGAGGAGAAAGGGAAACAACAAGTGGGAAGGGGAAGTGGATGGTTTTACACACACACACACACACACACACACACACACACACACACACACACACACACACACACACACACATTCAATAATGCACCCGCGCGTGCGCAAATGGTCAAGTTTTCCTTTCATACTGTGGCGACTTGCTAACCGCGCAGAACAAAGCGCACAGAGCGGAATGCACAGAACAGACCACTCAGAGCGCACAGAGCGCACCACACAGAACGCACAGAACAGACCACAGAGAGCACAGCGCGCAGAGTAAGTCGCACACAGCATAGCGCACAGAGCAGAACGCACAGAGCAGACCACGCCAAGTGCTTAGAGCAGATCACACAGAGTTGAGAGCACAGAGCACACAGAGCATAACCCACAGAGCAAGCCACGCAAAGCGCAGAGAGGAAGACGAGCAGAGCAGACCACACAGAGCGCACGGAGCAAGACGAACAGAGCAGACCACACATAGCACGCACAGAGCAAGACAAACAGAGCAGAGCTCACAGAGCAGAGCCCACAGAGCAGACCACGCAGAACGCGCACAGAGCGAGACGAACAGAGCAGAGCGCACAGAGCAGACCACACAGAGCAGACCACACAGAATGCACAGAGCAGAGCTCACAGAGTGCGCAGAGCCGACATGAATTGCCCTTCACAGCACCTGCCAACGGTTCCCATGTGTCGGTGAGGATCGGATTCAATTTGTATTGAACCATTTTTTTTGGCCTTGACAAACTTTCTTTCCTTCTTTCCCTCTTCTTTCTTCATCTCTTTCTTCTCTCTCTCTCTCTCTCTCTCTCTCTCTCTCTCTCTCTCTCTCTCTCTCTCTCTCTCTCTCTCTCTCTCTCTCTCTTCTTTCTTTCTTTCTTTCTCTCTCTCTTTTATCCAGACACCAATATCTATCAAAGATATTGATATCTATCGAAGACACCAGTATATGCGGAAGATACCGGTATTTCTCAAAGATACTAAACTTTGTCAAAGATACAAGTATCTACCAAAGACACAAATATCTATCACAGAGACCAATATCTATCAAAGGCGCCAATCTCTATCAAAGATGCCAGTATCTATCAAAGACACCAATATATTTATCACAAAGACTAATATCTGTCAGACACCAATCTCTATCTAAGATACCAGTATCTATCAAAGACACCAATCTCTATCCAAGATACCAGTATCTATCAAAGACACCAAGATCTATAACAGACACCAGCATCTACCAATTACACCAGTCTCTACCAAAAACATCAGTCTCTACCAAAGACATCATATTTGTCAAAGACACCAAGATCTATTAAATACACCAGTATCTATCAAAGTCACCAGTATCTGTCAAAAAAAAAACAACAACAATAATATCTGTCAAAGAAACCAATACCTATCAAAGATACAAGTATCTGTCAAATACACCAGTATCTATCAAAGACACCATTATCTGTCAAAGACACCAGTATCTGACAAAGACACCAGTATCTATCAAAGTCACCAATATCTGGCAAGGACACCAATATATGTCAAAGAAACCAGCATCTATCAAAGTGGTATGTATCTGTTAAAGACGCCAGTATCTATCAAAGACACCAGTATCTGTCAAAGACACCAGTATCTATCAAAGTCACCAGTATCTGTCAAAGTCACCAGTATCTATCAAAGACACCAGTATCTATCAAAGTCACCAGCATCTATCAAAGACACCAGTATCTATCAAAGTCACCAGTATCTGTCAAAGACACCAGTATCTATCAAAGTCACCAGTATCTGTCAAGACACCAGTATCTATCAAAGTCACCAGTATATATCAAAGACACCAGTATCTATTAAAGTCACCAGTATCTGTCAAAGACACCAGCATCTACCAAAGTCACCAGTATCTATCAAAGTCACCAGTATCTGTCGAAGGCACCAGTATATATCTAAGACACCAGTATCTATCAAAGTCACCAGTATCTATTAAAGACACCAGTATCTATCAAAGTCACCAGTATCTATTAAAAACACCAGTATCTATCAAAGACAGCAGTATCTGTCAAGGACACCAGTATATGTCAAAAACACCAATATCTATCAAAGTCACCAGTATCTGACAAAGGCACCAGCATATATCTAAGACACCAGTATCTGTCAAAGACACTAGTATCTGTCAAAAACACCAATATCTATCAAAGTCACCAGTATCTATCAAAGACACCAGTATCTATCAAAGTCACCAGTGTCTGTCAAAGTCACCAGTATCTGACAAAGACACCAGTACCTATCAAAGACACCAGTATCTGTCGAAGTCACCAGTATCTATCAAAGTCACCAGTGTCTATCAAAGTCACCAGTGTCTATCAAAGTCACCAGTATCTATCAAAGTTACCAGTGTCTATCAAAGACGCACAGAGTCAGTGCGGTGGTATTATCGTGATGTGGCATTGTGGGAAGTGATGTGGGGGAAGAAAGGGGACATACCGGGGATACGTTTAGAATCATTTATGACAGCGGGATGGTAGGGGACGGCAAAGGGGGGGGGGGGGGGGGGGGGGGCAGGGGAGGGGGGGGGGGGGGGGAGGGACATGATGTGCATGAGGGGTGGGCGTGGTGTGGTGGTATGGCGGGTGCAGTCGTCGTCATCATTTGCACTCCAGGCTCCAGGCTGGCTGTCAACGCCACTCCGTCTGTCGGACAATGGATCAAATCAGGCTGACGCCGCTTACAATCAATCAGTGCACCAAGCACACGGGAGGGGCGCGCCACACTCCTGGACCATGTTCACATCACCACCAACGTTCGCGACGTGAGCAACCAAGAGCAAACTAACAAAAGGTTTGTCTTCCTAACGACAATCCGGCCACGCGCAACGTCACTAAAAAATAACATCATAGCGACACCTTCTGCTGCAGTACCTGGCCTTATCACACACAGGACGCTACGCTCCTTTGAGACGCGTTCAAACAACCAGAAATGTTCGTTCGTCATTTAAGCCACAGATAAAACACAAATCACAAGCAGAACGTTTCTCTTGGAACTTCATAATCTTCCGGGTGGTGTGATCTGTTGACTAACTATTGAACTGTTGGCTGCACTTTGCTGACCTGTTGACTGACTGTTGACTGCACTGTTGACTGCACTGTTGATCTGTTGACTGACTATTTACTGCACTGTTGACTGCACTGTTGATCTATTGACAGACACTATTTACTGCACTGTTGACTGCACTGTTGATATGTTGACTGACTGTTGACTGCACTGTTGACTGCACTGTTGATCTGTTGAGTGACTATTTACTGCACACTGTTGATCTATTGACAGACTATTTACTGCACTGTTGACTGCACTGTTGATCTGTTGACTGACTGTTGACTGCACTGTTGACTGCACTGTTGATCTGTTGACTGACTATTTACTGCACTGTTGATCTATTGACAGACTATTTACTGCACTGTTGACTGCATTGTGACTTGTTCACTGACTATCACTGCACTGATGACTGCACTGTTGACTGCATTGTGATCTGTTGAGTGACTATCTACTGCACTGATGCTGCATTGTGATCTGTTGAGTGACTATTTACTGCACTGTTGACTGCATTGTGATCTGTTGAGTGACCATTTACTGCACTGTTGACTGCCCTGTTAGTCTCTTGACTGACTATTGACTGCACTGTTGACTGACTATTGACTGCACTGCTGACTGCGTTGTGATCTGTTGACTGATTATTTACTGCACTGCCGACTGCACTGTTGGTCTGTTGACTGACTACTGACTGCACTGTTGACTGCATTGTGACTTGTTCACTGACTATTCACTGCACTGATGACTGCACTGTTGGTCTGTTGAATGACTATTAAGTGCACTGTTGACTGCATTGTGATCTGTTGAGTGACTATTTACTGCACTGTTGACTGCGCTGTTAGTCTCTTGACTGACTATTGACTGCACTGCTGACTGCGTTGTGATCTGTTGACTGAATATTGACTGCACTGTTGACTGACTATTGACTGCACTGTTGACTGACTATTGACTGCACTGCTGACTGCGTTGTGATCTGTTGACTGACTATTTACCGCACTGCTGACTGCACTGTTGGTCTGTTGACTGACTATTGACTGCACTGTTGATGTGATGACTGACTATTTACCGCACTGCTGACTGCACTGTTGATGTGTTGACTGACTATTGACTGCACTGTTGAC
>JADBJO010005208.1:67500-72500 GCA_016801955.1 Conus betulinus
ACACAGCGCCTTGTTGGACTGCAGCCAGACAACTGTCTGTGCATGTTGTGACAGGACAACCGGGACCCTGACAGTAAGGACAGAACAAACATGTAGAGCAGAAGAAGAACACAAAAGGAAGTTGTTGCACACACACACACACACACACACACACACACACACACACACACACACACACACACACACACACACACACACATATATATATATATATATATATATATATTTTTTTATTTATTTTTTTTATTTTTTTTTTTTATTTTTTTTTTTCTTGGAGTTAACAAAAAGTCAATGGAACTTCCTGTATTAGGAGAATTAGTCAGATTTCCCGTAAGTTTAAAAATAATATGTCGACAATATCCTATGGCTACACGTTATCATATGTGGGAAAATTCTCTTGCCCATAGATTGTATAAATGCATGCGTTATCAAGAGGGCAAAAATGATCCTAGGTTGACATTTGTTAAAGATATATATGATAAACATAAATATGGGCCATGTTTGGACAAATCAATTTACATTCAATATACAGAGACTAAAAGTTGTAATATCTGAAAGTTAGAAATTTAATATATTTGATATTGGAAAGAAAAGAAAAAAATAACTCATCAAAACTTAGTTTTCACAACACAACAGCAATCGTTGAAATGTATAGAAGACGAAGCACATTTTCTTGATCACTGTGAAAGTTTGATACCAACAGAAATATTTGACGAAAGGCATGCAAACGTCTTAATATTAATGCTACAAATCTTGTTCCAAACCAGTTAATGACTGTGGAGAATGTTCAGTCATTATTAGAGAAATTTGGTATGACTGTTTTGTTCTGTGATAACCATGCTCTCTCTCTCTCTCTCTCTCTCTCTCTCTCTCTCTCTCTCTCTCTCTCTCTCTCTCTCTCTCTCTCGCGCGCGCGCGCGCGCGCGTGTGTGTGTGCATGCGTGCGTGTGTTCGTGCGTACGTGCGTGCGTGCGAGCATGTGTGTGTGTGTGTGTGTGTGTGTGTGTGTGTGTGTGTGTGTGTGTGTGTGTGCGTGTGTGTGTGTGCGCACGCGCGCGTCTATATCTTAGTGGTGTGGCCAGCGTATAGAGTTTGAATGTGTGGGCGCAGATCCAGCGTAGTCATTTGATTTAAACTCAGTTTGCTGATCTTGCAAGCTGTCCTCCCCGCCTCTCTATCACCCTTGACAAAAGAGAAAGAGATGAAAGCACACAGGGTAAAGGCAACAACACATTACCAGCCAACAATGCACGTCAGACGAGAAGCGACCAAACAATTTATTTCACTCAAGGGGAGACTACCCCGCCGATAGTGATCGACACAAAAATCTCTCTCTCTCTCTCTCTCTCTCTCTCTCTCTCTCTCTCTCTCTCTCTCTCTCTCTCTCTCTCTCTCTCTGTGACAGACATGTTATTGCACTTGTCGAGCTCACCTTTCAGTTGAAAAGTCTAACCTTTCTGGCAACTGGAGGAAACTTGTGGCGATGTTGACAGACAGAGCGGTGGCAGTCACCACGTCACAAAGGATCGTGGAAGGGTGAACGCGGTGCATCTCTGCCCTGTGTGTCTGAGTGGATAGCGGTGTGCCATAGACAAAAGAAGAGTGAAATGCAAGGAAAAAAAAAGACATGTTTTGTGGTAATGTGTGGCATAGAGTTTCAAGATGTGGAGATGTCTACACCGCTTGTCTCCTATGTGTGTGAGAGTGACACAGAGTTTAAGATGTGGAAATGTCTCCACCGCTTATTGTCATGTATGTGTGGAGAGTGCCACAGAGTTCAAGGTGTGAAGATGTCTACACCGCTTTGTGTGGAGAATCTGTCGCTCTCATGATGCCTGTCACACAGCGAGGGTGTTACTGCCAGACTGACATACCGCCCAGACATCACACCCACATCTTAGCCTGGCTGTATAGAAAAGTCTAACATACAGCCCACATCACACCCACATCTTAGCCTGGCTGTATAGAGAGTCTAACATACCGCCACACACATCTTAGCCTGGCTGTATAGAGAGTCTGACATACCGCCACACATCAAACCCACATCTTAGCCTGGCTGTATAGAGAGTCTGACATACCGCCACACATCAAACCCACATCTTAGCCTGGCTGTATAGAAAGTCTAACATACCGCCCACATCACACTCACATCTTAGCCTGGCTGTATAGAGAGTCTGACATACCGCCACACATCAAACCCACATCTTAGCCTGGCTGTATAGAGAGTCTGACATACCGCCACACATCAAACCCACATCTTAGCCTGGCTGTGTAGAGAGTCTAACATACCGCCACACATCTTAGGCTGGCTGTATATAGAGTCTTACATACACCCACACATCAAACCCACATCTTAGCCTGGCTGTATAGAGAGTCTGACATACCGCCACACATCAAACCCACATCTTAGCCTGGCTGTATATAGAGTCTAACATACCGCCCCACATCACACCCACATCTTAGCCTGGCTGTATAGAGTCTGACATACCGCCACACATCACACCCACATCTCAGCCTGGCTGTATAGAGTCTGACATACAGCCACACATCAAATCCACATCTTAGCCTGGTTGTATAGAAAGTCTAACATATCGCCCACATCACACCCACATCTTAGCCTGGCTGTATAGAGAGTCTGACATACCGCCACATCTTAGCCTGGCTGTATAGAGAGTCTGACATACCGCCACACATCAAACCCACATCTTAGCCTGGCTGTGTACAGAGTCTGACATACCGCCCACACATCAAACCCACATCTTATCCTGGCTGTATATAGAGTCTAACATACCGCCACACATCAAACCCACATCTTAGCCTGGCTGTATAGAGAGTCTGACATACCACCACACATCACACCCACATTTTAGCCTGGCTGTATAGAGAATCTGACATACCGCCACACATCAAACCCACATCTTAGCCTGGCTGTGTAGAGAGTCTAACATACCGCCACATCTTAGCTTGGCTGTATAGAGAGTCTAACATACCGCCACATCTTAGCCTGGCTGTATAGAGAGTCTAACATACCGCCACACATCAAACCCACATCTTAGCCTGGCTGTGTAGAGAGTCAGAGCTGTGACAATTCTACAACAGTGTAAATCTGAGGATAAATGTGCCCCCATCACCCATTCCCACCCCTCTGGTTTTATGTAGACACGATTCCAATATTCCGCTCTGTAACAAAACAAACCCCGTCTAATGACATACAGGTAGGATAACTCTTGCTCTCATGATGGAATAATTTCAGGCTTATAACTCCAAACGAGTGCTGCTTATGACATCAAATCGTCCAGCACAGATGACAGCACAGAGCACACAGAACAAACAAGGAAACATCCCCTTTCATCATGGGAGCAAAGAGTTACCTTACTTGTTTGTTTTTAACTGTTGACTGTTCCCTGCCTCTTTTAAGATTTCCTTTCGTATTAATCAAACTGAGCTAACCTGTATTTGTTGCTGTTCGTCTGTGTGTTTGTTCGACTATATTCAAGATCGAACAGGCTATGTCAGTCTTCAATAAATATTAATATGTGTTTCATTTCTCCAGCTGTTGTTGCTGTGTAGATGTGTCAAGTAAGGGAATACAGGCAAGCTTGGAGCATCCTTTTTTTTTTTTTTTTTGAGTGTCTCCTGGTTTGTTTTGTGTGCTGTGTGTTGTCATTTATGCTCAGTGATTTGGTGTCGTAAGCAGCATTCGTTTGGAGTTATGGTCCTGTAATTATGTTATTATGGAGCAAAGGTTACTCTACTGGTTTGATATTTACTTTCTTTCCTGCATCATTTGATTTTTTAAAAAGTCACTTTGAAAAGCAAGAATGAGTGTTCCATTTTGCTTATTTTCCACGCACTGACAGAAATGATTAGAGCAATTTTCAACGCAGTAACGATATTAGTCTGGACACTGTGCCATTTCTACCTTGCACACAGTGACAACATATGTCTAGAAACTGTCTATGCCATTTCTACCTTGTACACAGTGACAACATGTCTGGAGACTGTCTATGCCATTTCTACCTTGTACACAGTGACATCATATGTCTAGAAACTATGCCATTTATACCTTGTACACAGTGACAACATTTGTCTAGAAACTATGCCATTTATACCTTGTACACAGTGACAACATATGTCTGGAGACTGTCTGTGCCATTTCTACCTTGTACACAGTGACAACATATGTCTAGAGATTGTCTATGCCATGCATTCCTTGTACACAGTGGCAACAAATTGTTTATCATGTTTGAAGATTGTTTATGCCATTTCTACCTTGTACACAGTGACAACATATGTCTGGAGACTGCCTATGCCATTTCTACCTTGTACACAGTGACAACATTGATCCGGAGACTGTCTGTGCCATTTCTATCTTGTACACAGTGACAACATCAATCTGGAGACTGTCTGTGCCATGTCTACCTTGCACACAGTGATTGTGTCAGGATGAAGACAACGCCACGCCCACCTTGTTGTTCACACACAACGCGTGGCCTGAGGATAACTCTCTTTCTCCATGCGTTCCATGCAGTGGTAGTGTCAGTATGAACATTACAACACTGTCATTTTCACTTGTTTTATTTGCAGTAACCCCTTATAATCTAAAAATAACGTTGACACTTCATTTTGCATTATACATTATAGCAATCAGATTGTCATTTTTCTTTCTTTTTTTTCACGCAGCAAGAGTATTTCACTTAAGATCACAATCGTTTTACCTTATATTGTACCGTTCAGCCAAAGACTACTCGCCTGGAGATAAAGTGTGTCGTTTTGACTTATTTTTCCTGTGGTAACGGAATCAGCCTCAAGAAACTATGCCCTGTTTGCCTTATTTCCCATGCAGTATCAGTGTAAATCCCACAACAAGCCATTTTATCTTGTTGTCCACCGTATCAACAGTATAAAATTAAAAATAATCGAGTTTTTTTTTTTTGCCTTGTTTTCCCACGCCGTTTTAGTATGAGTGTCAAACTATCCAAGCCATATGTTTCTTCTTT
>JADBJO010005208.1:80000-82500 GCA_016801955.1 Conus betulinus
TACACACACACACACACACACACACACACACACACACACGCACGCACGCACGCACGCACGCACGCACGCACGCACGCACGCACACATACTCTCTCTCTACACACACACACACACACACACACACACACACACACGCACACGCGCGCGCGCGCGCGCACACACACACACCTTCGACAGCTGTCCTAACCACAGCTATTGTGTTTCTATCCCCTGAACTGAGCAAGAAAACAAACAAATAAAACACAAAAGGAAGAGGTTTGGTGGGGGCGGGACTGGGTGGGGGGAGTAGAAGATGAGGACTGTGGGTGGGGGCAGCATTGTCCAGATATTGATCGGCGATGAAAAGAGAAAGACGACGTCTTGTGAGAGAAAAAAAAAAAAAAAAGCTAATCCGCAAACCTGCAGGCGGATGCGGAACAGTCCTATTCCGGTTTTATTGTTGACGGACACAACTATTCGCAAAAGCCCTAGACCTCACGCAAGGTTCTGAAGGCAGATTTGGCTCCTTACAGGCAGGAGAAAGTATTCCTGTAACAACCAGCTAGCCAAGTTCATTGCTTGGGATGGCGAAGGAAGGAGGCAAGCTGACCAAGTCTTCGTATGTGCACAAGCACAGACTACAGAACGTAGACTACTTTCAGGTTTTGTAAGGTAGATACTTCCCTGTGCCGTGCCATGAAAAAAAAAATATTGGCAATAAATCACTGAGAGAGAGAGAGAGAGAGAGAGAGAGAGAGAGAGAGAGAGAGAGAGAGAGAGAGAGGGGGGGAGGGGGGGGGAGGGGGGGGAGCGGTACTGACTCTTTGACATTTCACTGTCATTACTTGAAAGGTCTCCTGACGAAGAGATTAACATTTCTTTTCTTTTTTTTTTGGTCGTCACAGGAGAGAGAGAGCATAATCAATTTTTTTTTTTTAAGGAAACTGATTAAAGACTAAATATAGACGAATCAGCAAGAAGAATAATCTCTCTCGGTCAAACTCTTGCACACCATTACGCATTGTCCAAAAGACGGTCCAAATAAGAGTGGTATGGATACAGACATGGCTACAGAGGATGGCACAAATCACAGCGGTATGGATGCGGTCTTGATCCTTCTCCCAGTCATCTGATGTTAAATTCATGTGTGCAATAAAGAAACCAACGAACGTTAAGTTGAAAGTTATCATTAGTTATCTGCCTCACATGTGTCTCTTATTGTTACTAGACTGTGACTGCTTTTTTTTTTGCCGTTCTGCAATAAACTTTGCAATTAATTTTATAACAATTTTATTGTTGGGTTGAGAGAGAGAGAGAGAGAGAGAGAGAGAGAGAGAGAGAGAGAGAGAGAGAGAGAGAGAGAGAGAGAGAGAGAGAGAGAGAAGAGAGAGAGAGAGAGATTCATATTCGTTTTAGCCAAAACTGAATTCCAACGCATTATCGCAGCATATCCTGTGCTATAAAGTAACAACTTTCAAATGGAGGCCTGTCCTTTCCACTGTGGCGACTAATGAGCTGTGTAAATCTGTGGAGGTTTCTGGGCTTATTACCGGACCTTACTGGCTTTAACACACTAACCGAGATCGTGAATAATTCACACCACTGATCAGCATTAATATTCAGAACATGATTCAAGTGAAATGTGTTTTTTAAGTAGAAAAATTCAGCTTTAGAACCGTTTTCCATGTTAATGGTAATTTGTTTCAAGGAACAAGTGAGTCTGTCTTTGGATGCAGTCATAAAGAGCAGCTGGTTTCCCACTTCTTCAGACAGGCACACAGTGCTCAGCGCACTTTCCCGTAGAACTATGGTTACTATGGTCAATAGGCTCATTAAAAAAAACGTTGACTTTCATTGGCAAAAGAATCCTGTCAACCAATGCAAAGATCTGTTACAGATGTGCCCAAAAATACCAAAAGGGATGAACTGATACTACAAAAAGGGATACTGATACTTCAAAAAAGAAAAAAAAAAAGGAAAAATATCCTTTCATGGCGAAAGTGTGTACTTTTCATTTGCAAATTAACATTTCACCTTCAGAATTCAGCGGCATGGGTAGATACTTTTTTTTTTTTTTTTTTTTTTTTTTTTTAGCGAGTCGAATAGGTTTCCAAAATAAATCGGAACCAGTAGAGTTGAACATTCTTTATGATGTCCACAGTTCAGTCATGCTTTTTCCCTGACCAGACCAAAGGACACGGGAAGGAAGCAATGCGTAGGTGGCCGTGGGGGCGCGCATGAGGACATAAAGAAAGCAGGTCAGAATAGGAGTAATAAGAAACAGCGATGACGATGGAAGAGACGGAAGGAATCCAAAACAAGGATCATCACTACAGAAAAAAAAATCAGAAAATAAAGTGACAGAAAAAAAACGAGACAGAAAAACATTACATATAAAGCGACACAGAGAAAAATTAGACAGGGAAAAATCAGATAATAACGCGGAAGAGAAAAACTAGACTAGAGAAAAATCGGCTAACAACAACAACAACGAATATTTTATATAGCGCCTATTCTCGGC
>JADBJO010005208.1:87500-97500 GCA_016801955.1 Conus betulinus
TGCCAGACAGACAGATAGATTGATAGATAGGTAGATAGATACATGAATAGAAAGGCAAATGGATAGACAGATGGATAAATAGATAGACAGATAAATGGATAAGTACTTAGATAAGTCACGGGTGGACAGATGGACAGGTATGTAGCTATCCATGTAGCTATGGCATAAGACATCACCAATCCCAAACCATTCTGAAACAGTGTCAAACGAAGACTTGAAGCCTACCACTCATGTTGAGGACATTAATCTGCCATTCTGTCTGCTCCTGCTTTGTCAATTGTTAGCTTGCTTTTCAGTTATCTAGGTTATTTTCAAAAGCCCGCTGTGCAATACTGCACTCGAGGCCCTATCTACCCATGAAGAAAACTCATTAAGCGTTTTCAAAACTGCTCTTCAGAGCATACAAAGGAACGTTTATAACATGAACTGTTACACGAAGTTACCGTCTTCCTTCTGCGTGACGAGCGACTGGCAACATCAGGCACTGTGGTGAAACACACTTAAGGCTACACATGTGGAGCTGTAACGACCGTATACAACAATCCTTCCAATACCCCTGACTACTTGAAAGGTCAAAATGATCAGAGAGAGAGAGAGAGAGAGAGAGAGAGAGAGAGAGAGAGAGAGAGAGAGAGAGAGAGAGAGAGAGAGTTCAAAACAAAGACCTCAGCTCAATACCAAGCTTCGATTTATCGACAAAAAAACAAATAGGAACAAAGAAAAAGACAAAGAGGCAACAAGAAGAAATAGAAGCAAAGAAAGAAACTGGAAATCAAAGGAAAGAGAGAACAAAGAAGAAAGTTAGTGTCCAAGGAATCTCCAGTGACGACACAAACAAAGAAGAAGAGTAGAAATTCCAATTCTGTTTTCCACCGACTACTGGCAGAGACAAAATAGTCCCCACACCCCCAATTCACCACTTTCTATTCCTCTGTCCCCGACATCCGCTTACTCTTCGTCCCTTTTTTTTTAAGAACTGGTGGACACACACACACACACAAAAATGACTCTAAGCTTCCAGGAAAATTGGATGGATAATTGAATGCCAAGCTGCCGGTAGCCAGGCGCTTAGCGGCTTTTCCTGCGCAGAGAACGGTCTGGGGTTATTCCGTTGTTGTGGGGTGGCCATCCCACACAAAGGGGTGTGGGTGTATTCTGTTGTTTTGGGCTGGCCACCACATGGAGTGGTGTGGGTGTATTCTGTTGTGGTGGTGTGGCCATCATACGAAGTGTGGTGTGGGCGTTTTCTGTTGTTGTGGTGTGGCCATTACAAAGAGTGGTGTGGGTGTATTCTGGGGTTGTGATTCTGTTGTGTTGTGGTGTGGCCATCACAAAGAGTGGTGTGGTGTGGTGTGGATGTATTCTGTTGTTGTGGTGTGGCCATCACAAAGAGTGGTGTGGGTATTCTGTTGTTGCGGTGTGGCCATCACAAAGAGTGGTGTGGGTGTATTCTGTTGTTGTGGGACTGGCCTTCACACAGAGTGGTGTGGGTGTATTCTGTTCTTGTGGTGTGGCCGTCATACAAAGAGTGGGGGTGGGTGTATTCTGTTGTTGTGGTGTGGCCATCAAACAAAGTGTGTGTGGATGTATGTCTGTTGTTGTGATGTGGCCATCACACAGAGTGGTATGGGAGTATTCTGTTGTTGTGGTGTGGTCTTGTTGTTGTGTGGTCATCACAGAGTGGTGTGGGTGTATTTGTTGTTGTGGTGGTGTCACTTCACATAGAGTGGTGTGGGTGTATTCTGTTGTGTGGTGTGTCTTCACATAGAGTGGCGCGGGTGTATTTGTTGTTGTGGGACTGGCCACCACATAGAGTGGTGTGGGGTGTATTCTGTTGTTGTGTGGTGTGGCCACCACATAGAGTGGTGTGGGTGTATTCTGTTGTGGTGTGGCCTTCACATAGAGTGGTGTGGGAGTATCCTGTTGTTGTGGACTGGCCTTCACACAGAGTGGTGTGGGAGTATCCTGTTGTTGTGGGACTGGCCACCACTGCTTACAGGGGTAACACACAGCACCGCTCTCTTCCCCATGCAGGCCAATGCCTTCTATTGTATGCTCTGCATCTCTTCTGTCTCCCGTTTAAGCCCCCCCCCCCCCCTTCCACAAAACACCCCCACCTCCCTCCGCCCCCTTCCTTCCTTCTCTTCCCTATTTTATTGAGGTTAGTGTGGGATGGGTATGTCGGATGGGGAATGGGGTGGGGTGACGGAGGGAGGGGAGAGGGTAAGGGAATGAGGGGATGATAAAGGGGGATGGGAAACAGGGTAAGGTTTGAGGGGATGATGGGTGTGGGATGGGAAATAGGGTGAGGGGTGATGGGATAATGGAGGGGATGGGAAGGGGAAATAGAGTAATACTTGTTTATTTCTTTTTTTTATGTATTATTTTTGTTACTAAAATTAAAAGGAAAACAAAAACTTGGAAGTACTCGTTTGTTTCATAACGAGCTTAGTTCTCTACAGAAAAAGAAAGTGACAGATACTCCACCCAATAAAGTCAGTGTTCAGAATGTAGCATGTCATGGTCGGTGCTCAGTGGACTGCAGATGACAGCACTCTGGGCCACACAGACAAAGGGTTCACGCCAGCATATGTGGCAGGCACGATGATTAACACTGCTGGTGGAGTCAACATCGCCTGGTTTCACAGTGTATGCTGACACAATGCTTAGTTCCAGTCCAATATTCTGCCCAACATGTAGACGGTTTGGTAGAAGAGCATGGCGTTAATGTACATGCTACACACATGGGGTCATTCCATTCTGCAGTATGTGTTAATGTACAGACTACAGACATGGGTCATTCCATTCTGCAGCATGTGTTAATGTACAGACTACAGACATGGGTCATTCCATTCTGCAGCATATGTCAATGTACAGACTACACACATGTCATTCCATTCTGTACATGTGTTAATGTACTGCAGACATGGGTCATTCCATTCTGCAACATGTGTTAATGTGCAGACTGCAGACATGGGTCATTCCATTCTGCAGCATATGTCAATGTACAAACTACACACATGCATCATTCCATTCTGCAGCATGTGTCAATGTACAGACTACAGACATGGGCCATTCCATTCTGCCGCATGCCAGAGACCCACACCAAGTGCGTGGTACCTAAGACATGATGCACATCTTGCTGCTCAGCGTCGTTCAGTTGCTAGATAGATGACACAAGGAATGTTTCACATTCATCCTTCCGTACTGCCTGACACAGATCCCACGACAAGGGTCTCGATGAGATAGTACCAACCTGTATCTCCCACACATCCTATGATAAATGTCTCCCACAGATCGTATGACCAATGTTTTCCACAGATCCTAGGACAAATGTCTCCCACAGGTCGTATGACCAATGTTTCCCACAGATCCTATGACAAATGTTTCCCACAGGTCGTATGACAAATATTTCCCTCAGGTCCTATGACAAATGTCTCCCACAGATCGTTTGACCAATGTTTCCCACAGATCCTATGACAAATGTCTCCCACAGATCGTATGACAAATGTTTCCCACAGATCGTATGACCAATGTTTCCCACAGATCATATGACCAATGTTTCCCTCAGATCGTATGACCAATGTTTCCCACAGATCCTATGACAAATGTCTCCCACAGATCGTATGACCAATGTTTCCCGCAGATCGTATGACCAATGTTTCCCACAGATCCTATGACAAATGTCTCCCACAGATCCTATTACACATGTTTCGCACAGATCCTTTTACACACGTTTCACACAGATCCTCTTACCCATATTTCACACAGATCCTATTACATATTTTCGCACAAATCCTCTTATACATGTTTCGCACAGATCCTATAACAAAGTTTCCCACAGATCCTAATGCATATGTCTACCAAGATCCTTTTACACATGTTTCACACAGATCCTATTGTACATGTTTCGCACAGATCCTATTGTACATCTTTTGCACAGATCTTATTACACATGTTTCACACATATCCTAATACACACGTTCACACAGATGCTACCACAAGAGCTTCACACAGATCCTATGCACGTTTTTCGCAGAGATAATTTATGCATGTTTCGCACAGATCACATTATACATTTTTTGCACAGATCCTATTATACATGTTTCGCACAGATCACATTAGACATTTTTTGCACAGATCCTATTATACATGTTTCGCACAGATCACATTAGACATTTTTTGCACAGATCCTATTATACATGTTTCGCACAGATCCTATTACAAATGTTTCACACGTCTCGCACTAAAATGTTTCGCGTGGATCCTAATTCAAATGTCTCAGACAGATCCTACTACAAATGTTTCGCACGGATCCCACTGCAAACGTTTCACACATGTTTCGCACGGATCGCACTACAGATGTTTCGCGCGGATCCTAATTCAAATGTCTTGCAGAGATCCGACAACAAATGTCACGCACGGATCCCACCATAAATGTTTTGCAGATCCTACTTCAAATGTCTTACAGATCCTGCTACAACTTATGAACACCCACTTCTGATTGCCTGACGCTTAACTTAATTGTTCTTGGGACATAAGAGACGGGTAAGTTAGATTATGTTCAAAGAGAAAATATCAAACGTGTCTCTTGTGTGCCAAGTTGCAGGAGGCGAGGATTGGAGGATAGAAAATGTAAAAGGGGGAGGGGGGGGGGGGGGACGGGGGGGCGTTGGGAGGAGGGAGGTATAATTGAAATTTTAATCACTTATCAGTTTCTTCAACAGGGCTTCTGTGTTCTTGTTGAGGGGCTTTGGGGTTGCGGCATCGCGGGTCAGCCACATGGCCAAGCTCGTTCGTCGGATGGCCATGATAAGTGATGACAGTCGGACAACGGGGCATAGTTCTCCTTTCTTGGCATTACCGTTATCTGGCATTTTCTCCACACGGTCTGTCACCTGCCTCTTCCATGAAAATGGGCGTGTTCTGTCTGCCTGCCTGCCTGCCTGCCTGCCTGCCTGCCTGTCTGTCTGTCTGTCTCTGTTGCCGTCTCTGACTCTATTCCACCCCCCTCCCCTCTCTTCTCTCTCTCTCTCTGTCTCTCTCTCTCTCTCTCTCTCTCTCTCTCTCTCTCTCTCTCTCTCTCTGTCCTTGTTTGTGTTTGTGTTGTGCTCTCTCTCTCTCTCTCTCTCTCTCTCTCTCTCTCTCTCTCTCTCTCTCTCTCTCTCTCCCCCCCCCCCCCCCCCCCCCCTCTCTCTCTCTCTCTCTTCGATCGCTTATTCTATGTCTGTGAGTGCTGATTTTTTTTTCTTTAAAATCATTTTTTAAAAATTCTGTTTGTTGTAACAATCGCCTTGTTTCCTTTTAAAGTCATCTACTAGTCATCTAGTTATGCTTAGTCCCTTAGTGGGGCAAGGGCCGGATGAAAAATAGCATGTGTTGCTTCTCTGTTACCCTTGGAAATAAAGATCATCATCATCATCATCATCATCATCATCATCATCATCATCATCATCATCATCATCATCATCATCGTCGTCGTCGTCGTCATCATCATCAAACATCATCATTATCATCATCGTGTGTGTGTGTGTGTGTGTGTGTGTGTGTGTGTGTGTGTGTGTGTGTGTGTGTGTGTGTGTGTGTGTGTGCGTGTGTGTACGTGTGTGTGTGTGTGTGTGTGTGTGTGTGTGTGTGTGTGTGTGTGTGTGTGTATTTGTGTGCGTGTGTGTGTGTGTGTGTGTGTGTGTGTGTGTGTGTGTGTGTGTGTGTGTGTGTGTGTGTGTGTGTGTGTGTGTGTGTGTGTGTGTGTGTGTTGTCGTTCACGTGCTTCACTGCTATAAGTAAACAAACTGTTCAATCAATGCGTCTCCTGTTTCTTGCTCATGAAAATGTCCTCAACTCCCCCATCCAGCCTCACCCTTATTCCACCCACCCCGTCACCCCGTCCCTCCATCCACCCAAGGTTTGTCAAATCCTTTGGTAAAGGAGTGGGAGGGAGGGGGATGGGGGTGGGGGTGGGTTGTGATTCAATGTTTGTCGAGAACGGCTTGTATGGAAAACTAGGTGCTTGTGAATCTGGAGAAGCACTGTGGAGAACTAGACCCAGCCCCCGTCTTGGCTTAAGGCTGTGCCAGGCCAATTGACATAGGCTAGAACGCCAAGGCTACATCAAAATGTTGTTATGCTTTGCATAGTTATGCGGGGACGTCTTCAGCCGTGACAAGCTCCAAACATTGCATTATCGGTCTCCAAAATCCCCCGAAGTCGGAGTGTGGCTGCCCACGTGGTGGGGGTAATCAAAAACGGTCACACACGTAATGTTCTCATCCCCAGTTAATGCATTTGTGCCATAGTGTCCAAGTACTTCGGCTGTTCGGGTGATCCCTGGAGTCTTTTAGCCAGGATTCGACAACAACAACAACAACAAAACACAACAACTACAACAACAACAACAACAACACAGACACAGTCCAATACAGGTTCCCGTAGATCTGGAGATGCACTGTGGATCAATGTCAGACCAAGTTGCCTGGAGCAATCCTGCACCCTCCCCGCCCGACCCCGCCCCCCCCCCCCACCCCCCGCCGCTACCCCCCCCCCCCCCCCCCCCCCCCATGGGATGACCTCATGTCGTGCCTGCACCAACCGGCTTGGAGCCAGCCAGTTAGTTTGTTTGGACATGAACTGGTAAGGGAGACAAATGTGGGAACTCTCAATCAACACACGCCTTCAGTGATGAATATTGCAGTGGTCGCCAGGGTTGGTCTTTTATGTGTCAAGTTTGGATTCTCTCTCACTGTCTGTCTTTCTGTCTGTCTGTCTGTCTGCCTGCCTGCCTGCCTGACTGACTGCTTGCCTGACTGTCTGTCTGTCTGTCTGTCTGTCTGTCTGTCTGTCTGTATGTCTGTCTCTCTGTCTCTCTGTCTGTCTCTCTCTCTCTCTCTCTCTCTCTCTCTCTCTCTGCATAGATATATGATATGATATCATACCATATTGTATCATATATCATATCATATCGTCTCATGCCATGTGATGTCACTTCATATCATATTGTGCTTTGTCATTCATCCTCCATTATGGTAGCTTATCTTGAATCGTACATTGTATTGTACTATATTGCATTACAAGGTGTAATATTGTGTTAATAAGTTACAGTATATTACATTGCAATACATCATTTTACGGTATGCTATGTTATGTTATGTTATGTTATGTTGTGTTATGTTATGTTATGTTACATTGTATGCCATTTTATGTCCATTTTTATCATGCATCATATGATATGATATCATATTGTCTTCTATTGCATTGTGATAATTACATTTGTATTAGATCATGTTATATTATAGCATTTTACATAATGTTATAATAGGTCTGTATCGTATTTATCCTATCATTCAAAGCAAAGACATTTTACTGCGTGTGTCTTTATGTCACTCTTGCAATCCATTGCTCGTCCACTCACATGGTCAGTCCGTTATGTCCATTTTCGTCTACTCACGTCGTCAGTTCTCACGTACATCGTCCATCGTCCACATGGTCAGTCCTCACGTCCATCGTCCACTCACATGGTCAGTCCATGGTCCAGTCCCTCACGTCCATCGTCCACTCACATGGTCAGTCCTCACGTCCATCGTCCATCGTCAGTCCTCATGTCCACATGGTCAGTTCTCACGTCCATCGTCCACTCACATGGTCAGTCCTCACGTCCATCGTCCACTCACACATGGTCCAGTCCTCACGTCCATCGTCCGTCCACATGCATGGTCAGTCCTCACGTCACGTCCATCGTCCATTGACATGGTCAGTCCTCACGTCCATCGTCCATTGCATGGTCAGTCCTCATGTCCATCGTCCATTGACATGGTCAGTCCTCACGTCCGTCGTCCACTCACATGGTCAGTCCTCACGTCCGTCGTCCACTCTCGTGGTTAGTCTTAATGTCCATCAGCTGGAGACATGGCTGCCAGGGTCTGCACCAATCGTTCATCTAATTAGCGTCCAGGCCACCTACCTGAACCTCACTTCGATCGGAGGGACGGGGTGATGGAGGAAGAGGGGTTGAGATAGGGAGGGTGAGGGTATATCCATAACTATGGAGGATGAATAATGTAATCACAGTGAATGCTGCATGAATGTGAGTCACGTCAGGGAGCTGCAGGGGAGGGGGGGGGGGGGTGGTAGGAGGGGAGGGAGTCTACCAGATGCTGAGCATCAGTTCTCTGGAACGGTGCCTGGTTTGACGTTGGGCAGTATTAAGGCAGACCTGCCCCCACCACAGCTGTGGTGGACACTGAACACCAGTAGCAGTCTTCCTCTCCCTGTGTGTTTATACATGCCTGACCATGTGTATTCATGTATAAACTGAACACTGAATACGCCTGACTACCAGCTGCAGTCTTCCTGTCCATGTGTGTTCTAAAACGTCTTGACCATGTGGTCAAAATGGAAGTTTTCCATCACCTGGCAGACATACGCCGAGTCTGACATTACGGTCAACTGTGTGAGACTCGCTGCGGTGAGAGTAATTCACCTACCTTGGCAGCACACTGTCCCAGAACGTCACCATCGACGATAAAGTGAGCGTCAGAATTGCCAAAGCAAGTGCAACCTTTGGCAGACTACACACCAATGTTCGGAATAGAAGAGACATCAGTCTTGAGACGAAGCTGAAGGTGTACAGGGCAGAGTTCTCCCAATACTCCTCTATGCACGTGAAACGTGGACAGTGTACAAACGATCATGCCAAGAAGCCGAATAACTTCCACACAACCTGCCTCAAAATATCATTAACCATGACATGGCAGGATAAAATCCCAGTCAGGGATACGCTGGACCAAGCAGGCCTGCAGACCATCCTCATGTTGTCTCATCTTCGATGAGCAGGTCATGTAGTTTGCATGCAGTCCACTGGCTACCCAAGAGACTCTTCTACGGCAAGCAGCAACAAGGACTGCGTTCCCATGGAGGTAAGAAGAAACTCTTCAAAGACGTTTTCAAAACATGCATGAAAGACTTTAATATCAACCCAGACACCTAGGAACAAACTGCTATGGATCGAGCTAGATTGCGCTACTCTATACACAAATGTGCCAGTTTATGAGAAAAAAGACATCTGCAGCGCAACTCAAGAGACAAGCGAGGAAAAGCCTGCGCCAGCAATTAAGAGGAGGTCTCTCGCATTCCCTGTCCAAGCTGTCACTGCACATTCCGTGCATGCACCGGCTTGATGGGCCACCTGCCTGCCCATAAATTGTCTCAACCCCCTCAAACACAAGATGACTGAAATGGTCCTTGTCGACTCGACGGACGAACATTCCTGTATTAACATCCGTCGGGAAAAAGCGAAGTCATTGAGAGTGATGGAGGAGAGGAATGCTTAACACACAGAGAGAGACAGAGAGAGACACAGAGAGAGAGAGAGAGAGAGAGAGAGAGAGAGAGAAGAGAGGAGAGAGAGAGAGAGAGAGTTGTATGGAAGTATTGTTGCCGTGTCGTTGCCGTCGTTTAGAGCAAGGGGACACGGCCGCTAAAGTCTTCCGTGCAGTGTTGATGCTCTCATCCCAAGTGGTACTGCAACTTCTCTGTCCATGACTATTTGCTCCACATTTTCAGCGAAGGATTGATTTTTTTAGACGGGTACAAACGGGTGCAGTGGGGATGGGGGGTGCGTGGGCGGAAGACAAAAACGAAGACTTGGAGGGGTGGGGTGGGGGGGGGGTGGAGAGTGGTAGGAGAAAGAGAGTGGTGGTAGCGGAGACGGAAAAAAAAGAGGATCATCAAACGCATTACCGTGAATATTTCATAGCTGGCGGGGTGGGGCCAGGCTAAATAGTGAATTGCCAGCTTCTCCTCGTTTTTCCCTCTGTCTGTCTGTCTGTCTGTCTGTCTCTCTCTGTCTCTCTCTCTGTCTCTCTCTCTCTCTCTCTCTCTCTCTCTCTCTCTCTCTCTCTCTCTCTCTCATCCACTCCCCAACTCTGAAAATATGTGGATCAGATTCTGGCAATGACTAAGATACCTGACACTTCAGCATCTTCAGTACAGCACTGTCATCACT
>JADBJO010005208.1:102500-107500 GCA_016801955.1 Conus betulinus
TGACGTGCACACGCAGTAGACCGACCCTACCCACTTGTGACGTGCACACACAGTAGACCAACCCTACCCACTTGTGACGTGCACACACAGTAGACCAACCCTACCCACTTGTGACGTGCACACACAGTAGACCAACCCTACCCACTTGTGACGTGCACACACAGTAGACCGACCCTACCCACTTGTGACGTGCACACACAGTAGACCGACCCTACACACTTGTGACGTGCACACACAGTAGACCGACCCTACACACTTGTGACGTACACACACAGTAGACCAACCCTACCCACTTGTGACGTGCACACACAGTAGACCGACCCTACCCACTTGTGACGTACACACACAGTAGACCGATCCTACACACTTGTGACGACGTATACACACAGTAGACGGACCCTACACACTTGTGACGTACACACACACAGTAGACCAACCCTACACACTTGTGACTACACACACAGTAGACAAACCCTACACACTTGTGACATACACACGCAGTAGACCAACCCTACACACTTGTGTCGTACACACACAGTACAGTACACCAACCCAACACATTCGTGACGTACCACACAATGGACCAACCCTATACATCTGTGACGCAAACAAACTGTACACTAAACCATTACGCTTGTGACCTTACTCAATCTTACACGCTCATGACGTAAACCAAAAGTGCAGCAAATGAAAACCTCAATACATGTCGTAAACAAACAGCAGACAAACTCACACTCTCCTGACATAAACAAACAGCAGACAAACCCACACTCTCCTGACATAAGCAAACAGCAGATAAACACACTCACTCCTGACATAAACAAAGAACAGATAAACTCACTCTCTCCATACATAAACAAACAGCACACACACACACACACACACACACACACACACACACACACACACACACACACACACACACACACTCCTGGCATAAACAAACAACAGATAAACTCACACACTCCTGACATAAACAGAGATAAAAAACACACTCCTGACATAAACAAACAGCAGATTAACTAACACACTCCTGACATACACAAATTTATGTTACTATATTTTTTCATTTCATTTTTTTAAAATAATTTATACATTCATTTGTCTTCTGATTTATTCGTTTATCAATTAATTTATGTATTTATTATCTATTTATTTATTTACTTATTCATCTATGTATTTGTACATATATATATATATATATATATATATATATATATATATATATATATATATATATATATATATATATATATATATATATATATATATATATATATATATATATATATATATATATATATTCATTTATCTTTTTATTCATTTGTTTGTTCATTTACTTATTTATTCATTTATCTATCATTCGTTTTCGTTCGATTTATCTTACTGTTACTTTACTACAGAAAGCTTTTGCCGATTCCTGCTCACATTCTTAAGATTTAGAAGGCGCGGATGTGGCTGTGGGTGCAGACACAAACACAGCTCACATTCTTAAGATTTAGAAGGCGCGGATGTGGCTGTGGGAGCAGACACAAAAACAGCTCACATTCTTAAGATTTAGAAGGCGCGGATGTGGCTGTGGGAGCAGACACAAACACAGCTCACATTCTTAAGATTTAGAAGGCGCGGATGTGGCTGTGGGTGCAGACACAAACACAGCTCACATTCTTAAGATTTAGAAGGCGCGGATGTGGCTGTGGGTGCAGACACAAACACAGCTCACATTCTTAAGATTTAGAAGGCGCGGATGTGGCTGTGGGTGCAGACACAAAAACAGCTCACATTCTTAAGATTTAGAAGCCGCAGATGTGGCTGTGGGTGTAGACACAAAAACAGCTCACATTCTTAAGATTTAGAAGGCGCCAGATGTGGCTGTGGGTGCAGACACAAAAACAGCTCACATTCTTAAGATTTAGAAGCCGCAGATGTGGCTGTGGGGGTGGGATGGTAGCAAGAGGGAGCCAGAATACGAGACGTGAGAGTGCTATCACTGAGATGGTTCGGCTATGTGTCGTAAACACGCAGTAAAACCAACCCTACCCACTTGTGACGTGCACACACAGTAGACCGACCCTCCACACTTGTGTGACGTACACACACAGTAGACCGACCCTCCACACTTGTGACGTGCACACACAGTAGACCGATCCTACCCACTTGTGACGTGCACACGCAGTAGACCGACCCTACCCACTTGTGTGACGTGCACACACAGTAGACCAACCCTACCCACTTGTGACGTGCACACACAGTAGACCACCCCTACCCACTTGTGACGTGCACACACAGTAGACCAACCCTACCCACTTGTGACGTGCACACACAGTAGACCAACCCTACCCACTTGTGACGTGCACACACAGTAGACCGACCCTACACACTTGTGACGTGCACACACAGTAGACCGACCCTACACACTTGTGACGTACACACACAGTAGACCAACCCTACCCACTTGTGACGCACACACACAGTAGACCAACCCTACCCACTTGTGACGTACACACACAGTAGACCGATCCTACACACTTGTGACGTACACACACAGTAGACGGACCCTACACACTTGTGACGTACACACACACACAGTAGACCAACCCTACACACTTGTGACTACACACACAGTAGACAAACCCTACACACTTGTGACATACACACGCAGTAGACCAACCCTACACACTTGTGTCGTACACACACAGTACACCAACCCAACACATTCGTGACGTACCACACAATGGACCAACCCTATACATCTGTGACGCAAACAAACTGTACACTAAACCATTACGCTTGTGACCTTACTCAATCTTACACGCTCATGACGTAAACCAAAAGTGCAGCAAATGAAAACCTCAATACATGTCGTAACAACAAACAGCAGACAAACTCACACTCTCCTGACATAAACAAACAGCAGACAAACCCACACTCTCCTGACATAAGCAAACAGCAGATAAACACACTCACTCCTGACATAAACAAAGAACAGATAAACTCACTCTCTCCATACATAAACAGCAACAGCACACACACACACACACACACACACACCACACACACACACACACACACACACACACACACACACACACACACACACACTCCTGGCATAAACAAACAACAGATAAACTCACACACTCCTGACATAAACAGAGATAAAAACACACACTCCTGACATAAACAAACAGC
Organism: Conus betulinus; assembly: GCA_016801955.1. NCBI lineage: Eukaryota > Metazoa > Mollusca > Gastropoda > Neogastropoda > Conidae > Conus > Conus betulinus. The sequence goes on from JADBJO010005208.1 coordinate 105,690, forward strand.
AGATTAACTAACACACTCCTGACATACACAAATTTATGTTACTATTTTTTTTTCATTCATTTTTAAAATAATTTATACATTCATTTGTCTTCTTCTTTTTATTCGTTTATCAATTAATTTATGTATTTATTATCTATTTATTTATTTACTTATTCATCTATGTATTTGTACATATATATATATATATATATATATATATATATATATATATATATATATATATATATATATATATATATATATATATATATATATATATATATATATATATATATATGTATATATATATATATATATATATATTCATTTATCTTTTTATTCATTTGTTTGTTCATTTACTTATTTATTCATTTATCTATTCATTCGTTTTCGTTCGATTTATCTTACTGTTACTTTACTACAGAAAGCTTTTGCCGATTCCTGTCTAAAGAATGTGTTCAGACTCGTACTACGTTCCCTGGTCCACTGTTCTTGGTTTGTTTACTCAATAGCCTTTTGCATTACGCCCCATTTGTATTTCATCACTAATAGCATTGTTTCACAGCGTCTAATGACAACATGATGGCACTAACATAATGGTTTCACAGTGTCTGCTGACAGAATGATGACTGTTGCTTGTTTGTTTGAGTGTTGACGTCAGTATTCCTTGCCTGCTGGCCCGGATCGTGATCATGCTATGACCAGACAGACATCCATCATGACACTGACCAGACACACATCCATCATGACATTGACCAGACACACATCCATCAAGACATTGACCAGACACACATCCATCATGATATTGACCAGACACACATCCATCATGACTTTGACCAGACACACATCCATCATGATATTGACCAGACACACATCCATCATGACATTGACCAGACACACATCCATCATGACATGGACCAGACACACATCCATCATGACATTGACCAGACACATCCATCATGACATTGACCAGACACACATCCATCATGACATTGACCAGACACACATCCATCATGACACTGACCAGACACACATCCATCATGACATTGACCAGACACATCCATCATGACACAGACCAGACACACATCCATCATGACACTGACCAGACACATCCATCATGACATTGACCACATCCATCCATCATGACATTGACCAGACACACATCCATCATGACATTGACCAGACACACATCCATCATGACACTGACCAGACACATCCATCATGACATTGACCACACACACATCCATCATGACATGACCAGACACACATCCATCATGACATTGACCAGACACACATCCATCAAGACATTGACCAGACACACATCCATCATGATATTGACCAGACACACACATCCATCATGACATTGACCAGACACACATCCATCATGACATTGACCAGACACATCCATCATGACATTGACCAGACAGACACACATCCATCATGACATTGACCAGACACTCATCCATCATGACATTGACCAGACAGACACACACATCCATCATGACATTGACCAGACAGACACACATCCATCATGACATTGACCAGACACACATCCATCATGACATGGACCAGACACACATCCATCATGACATGGACCAGACACACATCCATCATGACATTGACCAGACAGACACACGTCCATCATGACATTGACCAGACACACGTCCATCATGACATTGACCAGACACACATCCATCATGACATGGACCAGACAGACATCCATCATGACATGCCAAACTTCATCCCGATCATGGCGTGTTGAGGTCAGTCAGATGGGCATTGTGGGGTCCACACCCCCACAGGAAGGAGGTCAGATACAGAGAATGGAAGAT
>JADBJO010005208.1:115000-130000 GCA_016801955.1 Conus betulinus
AGGGCATGAATGTGGATACCACGAAAACGCCCGCTACTATCGTGGACAAGCAGGTAGTCAATTTTTAGTCCAAAGGAACAGACCAAACAAAAGACAGCATTGGTTCCAGCAGAAACAGGTACATTAGAATCCCGGCTCCCGATAGAAAACGTGAGCTTAGTTCCATATTTAAAACATCGGAAACATTAGTTTACTGCTAGGAGATTAAGACAGTTTGAAGATGCATGGTCTAAAATCACTTCAGGACCAGAGATTTTAAGTATGATAGCAGGGGTTAAGGTGAATTTGACTGTCCTGTAGACCGGTTACGCGGGTCATCTTGCGGAAAAACAAATATCACAAATCGGAAAGAGTGGAAGGTCATTGATTCAGAGGTTCAAAAGTTGAGAGGTGAGAAAGTAATTTCCCCTTGTGAACATTGCCATGGTGAAGTTATTCTCTCCATTTTTTTTTTTACCAGAGAAAAGAAAGTCGGATCTTATCGCATGCTTTTAAATCTAAAAGACTCAATTTAGAAATCATCATCATTTCAAAATGGTTACTCTGAACACAGCCCTGACTTTGATAACTCAAGGATGCTTTATGGCCTCAATTGATCTGAAGGATGTCTATTATAGTGTAGCAAGCTATGAACAGCGCAAGAAACTACTCAGATTTCAATGGAGAGATCAACTCTATGAATTCAATGCTTTACCCAATGGCCTATCATCAGCTCCCCATTTGTTCACAAAGCTGTTGAAACATGTCTATGCCTCCCTTAGAATGAAAGGTCATGCATCTACGATTTTTTTTGATGATTCTCTGTTGACTGGAGAGGAATGTTACAGATACCACCGATTTCTTTCAAAGTTAGGATTTATCATTCATCCAACCAAGTCGGTTATTCGGCCCACAACCAGGATTCAATACCTTGGAGTCATCATAGATTTTGTCTCCATGAAAGTCACTCAGCGCTGAAAGGGCTGTCAGCATACTGTCTAGTTGTCAAAGGCTTCTTGATGAGCAAAGTCACACAATCCATGAGTTGCTCAAGTTACAGGAAAAATCGTTGCTAGCTTTGCTGCTGTCAAGTATGGACCTCTCTATTACAGACAGCTTGAGAAAGACAAAACATTAGCTTTGAAGAGGAGCAGAGGTGACTTTGACCAACTCATGCAGTTGTCTGAAGAGAGTAAGGAGGAACTTAAATGGTGGATTGTCAATGTGTCTGATACAGAGAATGACATTTGCAGTACTGAACTAGATATAGTTGTCACCACTAATGCTAGTGGCACAGGTTGGGGGTATGAGTGTGAAGATACAGTTTCAAGTGGACATTGGTTGCCGCGTGAAAGGGTCTTTCACATTGATTTTTGGAATGAAAGCTGTTTTACTTGCTTTGAAGTAATTTCAGGCAAAGCTGGAAAACAAACGTGTCTGGATAATGATAGACAATACAACAGCAGTCAGCTGTATCAATCGCATCGGAACAAGCCATTCGGATGTTTGTAATGATATCACATTTACAATTTGGTCATGGTGCATTTCTAGGAATATCTGGATCAGTGCAGCGCACATTCCAGGGAAGGAGAACAGCACAGCTGACAGGGTCCAGGCGTCACTGATGCTGAGTGGAAACTTGATGACCAGGCTCTGCAATCTGCCTTCCAACAGCTCAGGGCTTCTCCAGATATTGACCTCTTTGCTTCCAGTTAAACTTCCAAATGGGGCGATACATTTCATACAGGCCTGATCCAGAAGCTGAAGCAACTGATGCTTTTTTCCATCTCTTGGGAGCATTTACAGTGGTATGCATTTCCACCTTTCAGCATCATAGGACGGGTGCTGCAGAAGATCTGGAGAGACCATGCAGAGGGGATAATTGTGGTACCCAACTGGCCGACACAACCGTGGTTCGCTGTTCTTCAACATCTTCTCTGCTGCACCTTAGTAGAACTCTCGCCATCTTCTTCACCTACCCAGCGACCTCAAAGCAGTTCATCCTGTCATTCAGAAACGTCGGCTGAACCTGCTTGTCTGCAAGATCTTGGCAAAAGATTTCTTAACATCTGGTTTATCAAGAATTGAGATGCTCTAATCATGGATTCATGAAGACCCAGCACCCATAAGTCCAACAACATCTTCATTCATTCAAAAATGGCAGAAATTTGTAAGCAGAAATAAAATCAATAATTGTACTCATGTGCATGTGATACATTTTTTGGCAGAACTGTATGCTGCAGGTGTTAGCTACAGTACAGTTAACCTAGCTAGGAGTGCGGTTTCAGCATATCTTTGTCCTGATAACGCAGAAACGATAGGTCAACATCCTGTAGTCTGTAAAATTGTCAAAGGTGTGTCAACAATAGACCACCCTTCCCCAAGTACTGTGACACATGGGATGTAGACACAGTCATTGATATGTTAGCACAGTGGCCAGATGCAGAACAGCTCAGCTTCTAAAACTCACGCTCAGAACACTTATATTATTTTTTTTACTCTCTGGTTAGAGAGGGCAGACTCCCCATAGTCTTAGTGCTGATGATGTAAAAATCCACGAGTCTAAATGTGTACTTGTATACAGCTCTCATTTAAAACAAACCAAAACAGTGACTCACTTAAAGCTTTTAGTCATACCTTGTTTTGACAACAAGAGATTGTGTCTGGTTCACCACCTTCGGCAGTACTTGAAAAAGACTGCCTGCTTACAAACTGAGAAAGCAGCACTTTTTATCAGTTGCATAAAGCGTTTTGCACCTGTGAAAAGAGGCACCATTTCTCGTTGTATGAAAGATGAGCTGCTTATGGCTGGAATAGACGTATCAAAGTACTCGGCGAACAGCACTCGGGCTGCTAGTACTTCTGCAGCATTAAGCAGAGGTGTACCAACAGGCATCATCCTTTCAGGCAGGTGGATGGTCAAACAGGAACTTTTTTTTTCAAGATTCTACCACCGGATCATTAAACAGAATGAAGATGGAAATGGTGGTTCTACGAAGACTAAAAGCTTTTTCCCAGTCTGTGCTGAACACTTTTGTAGACAAAGGGAAGTAACTCACATTATGAGCTGATTGCCTTTCAGAGCCTGACGTGTTAAGGAATAACGTGTGACCCCCGACGCTAAAATCTCCGCATGTAAACGTCTGACTTATCAGCAGACGAGGAATAATTTGAAAATTAAACGAGACTTACCTGGAAGTTGAAGCTTAATGGAGGTTGTTTCGAGGATGCTGTTGGGTAGAGGTATACATGTGCCCACCCATCAGCAACTCGAGGTACTTCTATTGAAGCCTTCCTTCCGAGTTTGTTCTCGGGGATCACACACACAGCTGAAGTCTGGGGCGCCCGCGCGGTTTCGTCCTCCACATGTATACCTCTACCCAACAGCATCCTCGAAATAACTTCAACTTCCAGGTAAGTCTCGTTTAATTTTCAACTTATGTTTTAATCAAATATTTCTTTTTTCTAGTGAAAGTCATGCTGTTTTTTTTTTCTCCCTTCACATCCCTTATATCTCATATGTGCACACACATTTACCTACCCCATCCTTTTTTCCACATACACACGTGTGTGTGTGTGTGTGTGTGTGTGTGTGTGTGTGTGTGTGTGTGTGTGTGTGTGTGTGTGTGTGTGTGTGTGTGTGTGTGTGCGTGCGCGTACACACACACACACACACACACACACACACACACACACACACACACACACACACACACACACACATTGATCCAAGACCCGACCAGCGCTTTGGAATAACGTGCAGGCTTATCATTTCCGAAGCCTGGTCCATGAAACCCTCATCAAATCTTTCCCTCTCAGTTATTCATCTGTCAATTTCATTTTTCACCCGTGGCTTAGCAGACGTAGCAGACTGTAGACTTAGCAGACTGTAGACTTAGCAGACTGGAGACTTGACAGACTGTTGACTTAGCAGACTGTAGATTTAGCAGACTGGAGACTTGACAGACTGTTGACTTAGCAGACTGTAGACTTAGCAGACTGGTGACTTAGCATTCTGGTAACCTAGCAGACTGTTGACTTAGCAGACCAGCGATGTAGCAGACTTAGCTGACTGATCACTTGGCAGACTAATGACTTTGCAGACTAGTGACTTAGCAGACTGGAGGCTTAGCAGACTTAGCAGACTGGTGACATGGCAGACTGGTGACTTAACAGACTGGTGACTTAACAGACTTAGCAGACTGGTGACATAGCAGACTGGTGACTTAACAGACTTAGCAGACTGGTGACATAGCAGACTGGTGACTTAACAGACTTAGCAGACTGGCGACGTAGCAGACTGGTGACTTAACAGACTCAGCAGACCGGTGACTTAACAGACTTAGAAGACTGGTGACTTAACAGACTTAGCAGACTGGTGACTTAGCAGACTGTAACTTAGCAGACTGGTGATTTAGCAGACTTTACAGACTGGAGACTTAGCAGTCTTAGCAGATGGGTGACTTAGCAGACGTGGTGTTTGGTGAATGGATCAGTCTGCATGCAGCGCCACCTCCGTGATGACACTCCACCTGGAACCCTCTCTGCTGCGCGCAGTGTGGAGAGTGGAAGGGAGCAGTCACGTGACCAGAGAAATGCACGTCCCCTGGGACACAGACACGTCCCCACCCCCCTCACACAGAGGGTGGGTGATGGCGGCGTTTTGATGAAGGAGAGGAGAGGACAGGCGTGCAGGCGGCGGGGGAGTGGGGGCCCAGTGGGAATCCCACTCGTCTTGGAAACGAGAAAACTCGGATCCATCGTTCCAGCCTCCGAAGAGTCTGTTTTCTGATTCTGTGAAATGCGGTGCACACGCTGTTTTCTGATAGTGTGCAATGCAGAGCGCACGCTGTTTTCTGATAGTGTGCAATGCAGAGCACATGCTGTTTTCTGAAAGTGTGCAATCAATGGCACAAGCTGTTTTCTGATAGTGTGCAAGCAATGGCACAGGCTGTTTTCTGACAGTGTGCAATCAATGGCACAGGCTGTTTTCTGACAGTGTGCAAGCCATAGTAAAGGGCAAAGTACCCTTTGCGTACTGCTTTCATACATATATTCATTGCTTGTATCCGTAACTTTTCAAAGTTGTCCTTTGTGCAGTCCTTTGATATATACATAGCTTCTATCAATAAGCTTTCAAAGTTGCCCTTTGCGCATTCCTTTAATACCTTCTATCCACAACTTTTCAAAGTTGTCCTTTGCGCATTCCTTTAATACCTTCTATCCACAACTTTTTAAAGTTGCCCTTTTTTTATAGTGCTTAACAGATGTATGTATTGCTTTTATCAACAACTTTTTAAAGTTGCCCTTTTTTACAGTGCTTTAATACAAAGATTTATTGCTTCTATTTATAAGTCTTCAAAGTTGCCCCCCTTTCGTTGTGTTTTTATAGATATATCTATTGTTTCTATCTATAACATTTCAAAGATGCCCTTTTCTTAGTGCTTTAATGCATATCTTTATTGCTGCTATCCAAAACCTTTCGAAGATGCCATTTTCGTAGTACATTTATTACTTTTAACTGTAGCTTTTTAAAGTTGCCCTTTTCATAGTGCTTTGATAGATATATTTATAACTTCTATTCATAACTTTTCAAAGTTGCCCTTTTCATAGTGCTTTAATACATACATATTATTGCTTCTATCCAAAACTGTTCACAGTTGTCCTTTCAAGCAACAAAGCACGAAAATTCACCATAACACAACACAGAACACTACAAAACTGGAACGTAATAAACCAAAAGAGAAGAATGCAGCACAGTAAAATAAGTTGCAATACTTGACAGTAACAGTGTAAAACATAGTACAGGGAAATACCATTGCATCGCTGTATATATAACAATGCACTGTGATGGAGTGAAACAGAATGCAACACAGCAATACAGTAATGTAAGAGACACAACAATTGATAACAAAATATGCTGCAGTAGATCCAACGCATTGCTAAAGATTCTTCGATGTCGCTGTATCAGTAAAATATCACGTGAACAAGGAAAAGAAGGAATGACAATTTTGTCATCCTTTTACCGTGAATAATAATAATAATAATAAAAAAAGTTTTATGTTTAATCGAGTTCACTTCTCAACTTTTCAACTGAATTCACATATAATGCTTGGACACTGATCTAAACGTTTGTTGGCAAATATGTAGCTTCCATTTCTCCTTCTTTTTCTTTTTTCTTCTTCTTCTTCTTCTTCTTCTTCTTCTTCTTCTTCTTCTTCTTCTTCTAAAATAGATTTGGTCCACTGTCGCACAGATAAAAAAGAGAAAGTTCTTTCTCTTATAGAGTTTTAACTACCGGAGAATTCCACCCCAGCCCCTGCACCCCCACCCCATCCCCGTCCTCATGTTCCCCACCATCTCCCAACTCTCCCTCCTTTCCCGGGGGGCGGTCAGACCGCAGGCTGACCTTTTCCCGCGTTGATGTGGGGTCCTTGTTCTCCCTTTAATAGCACCACCTCTTGTTTCATCATTATACTCCACCACCCCCCATCCCCCCCCAACACCTTACCCCCCTCGTTCCCTCCCTCCCTTCACCCCAACCACCCTCATCGCCGTCCTTTTGCCCTTTTCCAATATTGTTTAAAGGTCGGTGGCTAAACGATGGTCATAAAGATTGAAGGGCTGGATGTGTGTTCCTCTGCCTTGAAGTGTTCAGTGGAAATACCCTAACCTCTGAAGAAGTGTTCAGTGGAAATACACTCACCTCTGAGAAGGTGTTCAGTGGAAAAACACTATCCTATGAAGAAGATGTTCAAATGGAAATACACTAACTTGTGAAGAAACTGTTCAGTGGAAATAAACTAACCTGTGAAGAAGTGTTTAGTAGAAATACCCTAACCTGTGAAGAAGTGTTCAGTGGAAATAAACTAACCTGTGAAGTGTTTAGTGGAAATACCCTAACCTGTGAAGAAGTGTTCAGTGGAAATGCCCTAACCTGTGAAGAAGTGTTCACTGGAAATAAACTAACCCGTGAAGAAGTGTTCAGTGGAAATAACTAACCTGTGAAGAACTGTTCAGTGGAAATACCCTAACCTGTGAAGAAGTGTGTTCAGTGGAAATACCCTAACCTGTGAAGAAATGTTCAGTGAAATAAACTAACCTGTGAAGATGTGTTCAGTGGAAATACCATAACCTGTGAAGAATGTTCAGTGGAAATACCCTAACCAGTGAAGAAGTGTTCAGTGGAAATACCCTACCAGTGAAGAAGTGTTCAGTGGAAATACCCTAACCTGTGAAGAAATGTTCAGTGGAAATACCCTAACCTGTGAAGAAATGTTCAGTGGAAATACCCTAACCTGTGAAGAAATGTTCAGTGGAAATACCCTAACCTGTGAAGAAATGTTCAGTGGAAATACCCTAACCTGTGAAGAAATGTTCAGTGGAAATACCCTAACCTGTGAAGAAATGTTCAGTGGAAATACCCTAACCTTTGAAGAAGTGTTCAGTGGAAATACCCTAACCAGTGAAGAAGTGTTCAGTGGAAATACCCTAAACCTGTGAAGAAGTGTCCAGTGGAAATACCCTAACCTGTGAAGAAGTGTTCAGTGGAAATACCCTAAACCTGTGAAGAAGTGTTCATGGAAATACCCTAACCTGTGAAGAAGTGTTCAGTGGAAATACCCTAAACCTGTGAAGAAGTGTTCATGGAAATACCCTAACCTGTGAAGAAGTGTTCAGTGGAAATACCCTAACCTGTGGAAGAAGTTGGTGGGGATGGTGGTGCCCTCTCCCCCACACCCACATCAGACCCCCCCCCCCCCCCCCCCCCTTTGTCCCCCTGCTTTCGCTCCACAAATCTGCCTCTTTCCTCCTAGGGTGTAGTCACTCTGTGACACTGACTGCAGACACAAAGTCAATAGCAAACCAGACGTATCCATCCCGGATTAATCTGTTCCAGGTGTCCCTGATGTGTTAAAGGGACAGAGAAACAGTGTGTGTGTGTGTGTGTGTGTGTGTGTGTGTGTGTGTGTGTGTGTGTGTGTGTCGGGGTGAGGATGGGTGGGGGGGGGGGGGGGGGGGGGGGGCGGCAGGGAAGTGGGAAGGGGGGGGGGTGGCACTTGAATTGGCAGTTAGCTCATTAAAGCTCTCTCCGTTGGCTTTACACCTAATTTCACCAGCAAATTTCCCTCCTGAGGGCAGCTGCTGATGGCCCGATCAAAAAGCTGGGAGAGAGGTGGGAGAAGGGGAGGGGGGGATGTTGCTGTGTGGGTGGGAGAGGGCGCGAGAGGGTGGAAAGGAGGCAGAGAAAAAAAAAAACCCACCGAGATAGGTCCAAAAGATTTTGCTGCCTGTCTCTCTGATCGTCTTCTGTCTGTCTGTCTGTCTGTCTGTCTGTCTCTGTCTGTCTGTTTGTCTGTCTGTCTGTTCGTCTTCTGTCTCTTTGTCTGTTCATCTTCTGTCTGTCTGTTTGTTCGGCTTCTGTCTCTCTATCTGTCTGTCTGTTCGTTTTCTGTCTCTCTATCTGTCTGTCTGTTCGTTTACTGTCTCTGTCTGTCTACTCGGCTTCCGTCTCTTTGTCTGTATCTGCTGTTCGGTCTATAGCGCGTCCCTGGTACGTGTGTTTAATGGGATGTCGGTCTGTCTGTTTTTGTCTCTGCCCCCCCCCCCCCCCCCCTCCTTCTCTCTGTTCTTCTTTCTCTCTCTTTCTGTCTCTCTCTTTCATTCTCTCTCTCTCTCTCTCTCTCTCTCTCTCTCTCTCTCTCTCTCTCTCTCTCTCTCTCTCTCTCCCCCCCCTCTCTCTCTCTCTTTCTACGTCCCCGTTTTTCATACTCTCTTCCAGTACTGTCTGCCCCTCCATCCTCTTCCGAGTTCTCAGGGCGAGATGTTAACGAGGTCATTGTGTGTCTATTCTTTTCCTTTACTAAACACATTTCGTTCGATCGATCTCTCTCTCTCTCTCTCTCTCTCTCTCTCTCTCTCTCTCTCTCTCTCTCTCTCTCTCTCTCTCTCTCTCTCTCTCTACGCACGCACGCACGCACGCACGCACGCACGCACGCACGCACGCACGCACGCACGCACGCACGCACACACTCTCTCTCTCTCTCTCTCTCTCTCTCTCTCTCTCTCTCTCTCTCTCTCTCTCTCTCTCTCTCTCTCTCTCTCTCTCTCTCTCTCTCTCTCTCTCTCTCTCCGATTCAAAAACCAGCCACCTAGGCAGGAAAGGTAAGGCTGGCTGCTGATGGTCCACAGAAGCACTCAAATGCTGGCTGCTGATGGCCCCAAAAGCTAGCTACTGATGACGGAGAGAAGGGCCCAAAGGTTGGCTACTGATATACCAGAGAAGGACTCAAAAACTGACAACTGATTTCCCAGAGAAGGACTCAAAAACTGACTTCTGATGGCCTAGAGAAGGGCACAAAAGCTGGTTTCTGATTTCCCAGAGAAGGGCTCAAAGGCTGGCTTCTGATGGCCCAGAGAAGGACCCAAAGGCTGGCTTCTAGTCGCCCAGAGAAGGGCTCAAAGGCTGGATTCTGATAGCCCAGAGAAGGCAGAACAAGGCTGGCTACTGATGGCCCAGAGAAGGGCTCAAAGGCTGGCTACTGATGGCTCAGAGAAGGCAGAGCAAGTCTGGCTACTGATGGCCAAGAGAAGGACTCAAAGGCTGGCTACTGATGGCCCAGAGAGGAATGGCCAAGGCTGGCTGGTAATGATCCAGAGAAAGTCGCAAACACTGACTACTGATGGCCCAGAGAAGGGCTCAAAGGCTGGCTGCTGAACACCCAGAGAACGACTCAAAGTCTGGCTACTGATGGCGTAGAGAAGGGCTCAAAGGCTGGCTACTGATGGCCCAGAGAAGGGCTCAAAGGCTGGCTACTGATGGCCCACAGAAGGACACAAAGGCTGGCTACTGATGGCCTAGAGTAGGGCTCAAAGGCTGGACACTGATGGCATAGAGAAAGGCTCAAAGGTTGGCTACTGATGGCGTAGAGAAGAACTCAAAGGCTGGCTACTGATGGCCCAGAGAAGGGCTCAAAGGTGGCTACTGATGGCGCAGAGAAGGGCTCAAAGGTTGGCTACTGATGGCGTAGAGAAGAACTCAAAAGTCTGATACTGATGGCCCAGAGAAGGCTCAAAGGCTGGCTACTGATGGCCCAGAGAACGGCTCAAAGGCTGGCTGCTATGGTCCAGAGAAGGCAGAGTAAGTCTGCCTACTGATGGCCAAGAGAAGGACTCCAAGGCTGGCTACTGATGGCCCAGAGAGGAATGGCCAAGGCCGGCTGGTAATGATCCAGAGGACTCAAAGGCTGGCTACTGAAGGACCAGAGAAGGACGCAAAGGCTGGCTACTGATGCCCAGAAAAGGGCTCAAAGGTTGGCTACTGTTGACCCAGAGAAGGGCTAAAAGTCTGGCTACTGATGACCCAGAGAAGGGCTCAAAGGCTGGCTACTGATGGCGTAGAGAAGGGCTCAAAAGTCTGCGTACTGACAGCGTAGAGGAGGACTCAAAGGCTGGCTACTGATGGCCCAGAGAAGGGCTCAAATGCTGGCTGCAGATGGCCCAGAGAAGGACTCAAAGGCTGGCTACTGATGTCCCAGAGAAGGGCTCAAAAGCTGGCTGCTATGGCCAGAGAAGGCAGACCATGTCTGGCTACTGATGGCCAAGGAAGGACTCAAAGGCTGACTACTGATGGCCCAGAGAGGGATGGCCAAAGCTTGCTGGTAATCATCCAGAGAAGGACTCAAAGGCTGGCTACTGATGGCCAAGAGAAGGGCTCAAAGGCTGGCTGCTGATGGCCCAGAGAAGGGCTCAAAGGCTGGCTACTGATGGCCCAGAGAAGGACACAAAGGCTGGCTACTGATGGCCCAGAGAAGGTCTCAAAGGCTGGCTACTGATTGCCCAGAGAAAGACTCAAAGGCTGGCTACTGATGGCCCAGAGAAGGTCTCAAAGGCTGGCTACCGATGGCCCAAAGAAGGGCTGAAAGGCTGGCTACTGATGGCGTAGAGAAGAACTCAAAGGCTGGCTACTGATGGCCCAGAGAAGGGCTCAAAGGCTGGCTACTGATGGCCCAGAGAAGGGCTCAAAGGCTAGCTACTAATGACCCAGATAAAGGCTGTAAGGTTGAATTCTGATGGCCCAGAGAAGGCAGACCAAGGCTGGCTATTGATGGCACAGAGAAGGACTCAACGGCTGACTACTGATTGCCCAGAGAAGGACTCAAAGGCTGGCTACTGATGGCCCAGAGACGGCTGATCAAGGCTGGCTGCTAATGGCCCAGAGAAGGGCTCAAAGGCTGGCTACTGATGGCCCAGAGAAGGGCTCAAAGGCTGGCTATTGATGGCCCAGAGATGGACTCAATGGCTGGATACTGATGGCCCAGAGACGGCTGGCCAAGGCTGGCTACTAATGGCCCAGAGAAGGGCTCAAAGGCTGGCTATTGATGGCCCAGAGAAGGACTCAACGGCTGGATACTGATGGCCCAGAGAAAGGCTCAAAGTCTGGCTACTGATGGCGTAGAGAAGCGCTCAAAGGCTGGCTACTGATGGCCCAGAGACGGCTGGCCAAGGCTGGCTACTGATGGCCCAGAGAGAAGGGCTCAAAGGCTGGCTACTGATGGCCCAGAGAAGGGCTTAAAGGCTGGCTACTGATGGCCCAGAGAAGAGCTCAAAGGCTGGCTACTGATGGCCCAGAGAATGACTCAAAGGCTGGCTACTGTTGGCCCAGAGACGACTGGCGAGGGCTGGCTGCTAATGGCCCAGAGAAGGGCTCAAAGGCTGGCTACTGATGGCCCAGAGAAGCGCTCGAAGGCTGGCTACTGATGGCCCAGAGACGGCTGGCCAAGGCTGGCTGCTAATGGCCCAGAGAAGGACCCAAAGGCTGGCTACTGGGTGATGAAGAGGAGGAGGACGTAAAGGATGGCTACGAAGACATGGCGGTTTCAGTCCCAGTCTTCCGACGGGTTGACGTCTGCCCACATCGCTTCAACAACAGGAGGCCCAGTGGGTGACGTGCCCTGTGCAGTATCCCTTTGTTTGTTCGGTTCCTCAGCTTTGTTTTCTAGCATCCCGTTTACACTCAATCAGCTTCAATAAACCATTAAAAGTGATCCATGACGTGTTTAGCTGCCTTGTGTAGAACTATAGACGCATGGTTATAGGACGTCTTCTGTAGAGCTGTAGACACATGGTTAGGTCGTCTCCCAGAGAGCTGTAGGCACTAGGACGTCTGCGTGCTGAGCTCCTAGTGTGGAATCGAACCGCTCGGGATGGGAACTTTTAGTGCTTGAACAAGTTCTTCTATCCATTCACCCCAAAAAGAGTACGTGATTAAGGCCAGGGAAGGTTAGGGCAGCTGAATGGAGGAGAGGGTTGCCTCGGCCTTGCGTCATGTCGTACCTCGGACATGATGAAATCATCTGCGAGTTCACAACGCCTTCAGCCATTAGGCTATGAGCTTCTCTCTCTCTCTCTCTCTCTCTCTCTCTCTCTCTCTCTCTCTCTCTCTCTCTCTCTCTCTCTCTCTCTCTCTTGTTTGTTTTACTATTGTATTATTTCCCACACTGACACCCTCTCTCCCCGCCCCATATACCCCCATCCCGCTTCTAAAGCCGTATCCTCCCACATGCCCTCTGTCACCATAACTCTGTCTGTATCTGTGTGCACTGTGCCTATGTGACTGTTGTTTCCTGACGTGGGAGGATAGGGACAGGCTGCATAGCACTGACAGATCATGTGATTGTTGCAATAAAAGGGTAGGGACAGACTGCATAGCACTGACAGATCCTGTGATTGTTGTGGTGGACTGATAGGGAGAGACTGTATAGCACTGACAGATCCTGTGATTGTTGTGGTGGACTGATAGGGAGAGACTGTATAGCACTGACAGATCCTGTGGTTGTTATAGTAAAAGGATCGAGACAGACTGTACAGCACTGACAGATCCTGTGATTGTTCTGGTGGACGGATAGGGACAGACAGTATAGCACTGACAGATCCTGTGATTGTTGCAGTAAAAGGATCGGGACAGACTGTATAGCACTGACAGATCCTGTGATTGTTGTAGTGGCAGGATAGGGACAGACTGCATAGCACTGACAGATCCTGTTATTGTTGTAGTGGAAGGATAGGGGCAGACAGTATAGCACTGACAGATCCTGTGATTGTTGTAGTGAAGGATAGGGACAGACTGCATAGCATTGACAGATCCTGTGATTGTCGTAGTAAAAGGATAGGAAGAGACTGCATAGCACTGACAGATCCTGTGATTGTTGTAGTGGAAGGATAGGGACAGACAGTATAGCACTGACAGATCCTGTGATTGTTGTAGTGGAAGGATAGGGACAGACAGTATAGCACTGACAGATCCTGTGATTGTTGTAGTGGAAGGATAGGGACAGACAGTATAGCACTGACAGATCCTGTGATTCTTGTAGTGTAAAAGGGTCGGGACAGACAGTATAGCACTGACAGATCCTGTGATTGTTGTAGTGGAAGGACAGGGACAGACTGTATAGCACTGACAGATCCTGTGATTGTTGTAGTGGAAGGATAGGGACAGACTGTATAGCACTGACAGATCCTGTAATTGTTCAACAGTCCAACGTCCCGCGGCAAGATCTGGTACAATACAAGTATTGTAACAGACGAACAGTCCAGAAAATGCGAAAGAAAGAATGGCAGAAAAGAAAGACAAAAGCTGAAATAAAGGGCATAAAAAAGACATAAAGGTGAATTAAATGAAATCCGAACAAAAAATAAATAAGCTGCAGGTGAGAGGAAAGAAATAAAGAAAGAAAAGAAAAAAAAGAAAGAAAGAAAGAAAGAAAGAAAAGAAATTAAGAAAGAAAGACAGAAGAAGAAGAAAGAAGAAGAAGAAGAAAGAAGAAGAAGAAGAAGAAGAAGAAGAGGAGGAGGAGGAGGAGGAGGAGGAGGTTGTGGTGAGTAACAGTAATGTTGATGACCATGACAAAAATTACAGTGTTGTTGTTGGTGATGGTGGTGGTGGTGGTGGTGGTGGTGGTGGTGGTGGTGGTGGTGATGATGGTGATGATAATGATGGCGATGGCGACGACGACGACGACGACGACGACGATGATGATGATGATGATGATGATGATGATGATGATGATGATGATGATGATGGAGAGGGAAACGAAATAGACTGTAATTATGACACGTATTTATCATGATGTGAATACAATGCAACAACAAAATCAACAGTACCGGGGGTATTAATTGAACGGTCACAACGCATCATTAAATCAGCTATAAACTAATAATTATTTCCATTGCATCAATAAAATCCAAAGCAAACTAAACACTCATCTATTATGACTACAAGTATTTTGTTTGTTTGCTCATTGTTTAGCGACTTCACAAGTCATGAATACAGCAACACATATAAGGTTTGTCATATTTCATGTACCTTAGCTGTACGAGTAACGATTCACTGTGAAATATTTATTCAGATTGTGTTCTTTTAAAACGTCTGTATTTCGATGGCATCGGAAATGCAATGGAAGGGTATTCCAAAGCCCACTGTTACAGTTAAAAAATCATGATTTGTAAATATGATTATGTTCTAGTTATGGAGAACTGGATTTGGTTGAGACTCGAGGATTATGCTAGATTTAGACTTTTTTTTGCATAAGCACACATTCATTATACATGTCTTTCAGCAGCACTCCTGCTTTAAGATAATCCTCCTCATTAAAGACCCGACAATTTTTTTTTAAAGAATTACGATGAATGTTCCTTTGCAGACCTTGGTAACAGATGTATAGTATTAGTACAAACAGGGTGTTGAAATAGTTGATTGAAATAGAATAGGAGCAAGATATGAACAATTTCCCGGAGAGAAGTTTTTAAAAAAGTACTTCATCTTACACATTTGATATATTTGTCTGGCTATGGATTTACACAAACGGTTGATATGATTAGATGAATACAGATCAAGATCTAAAACTTGATGGCTATCTGCTTCTTCATTTTCCTTACGTTGGACGACAGACAGATGGAAACTGCGTGGAGACGTTTCGTCTCCTTTGTCTTGTAGATGCAAGTTTGTTTTATGAGGATGCA
>JADBJO010005208.1:135000-140000 GCA_016801955.1 Conus betulinus
GGGTCGATCTCTGTCCAAAACATCCAGTCTACAGGATACAGGAGAGGATGGATCTCTCTCCAAGATATCCAATCTACGGGGTACGGTGGAGTGTGGACGTCTTAGAGGCAGAAAGAAAAAAGTTGTAAATGGAGCACAGGAAAAAAAAAAACAAATTAGACCCCCT
Source organism: Conus betulinus (assembly GCA_016801955.1). NCBI lineage: Eukaryota > Metazoa > Mollusca > Gastropoda > Neogastropoda > Conidae > Conus > Conus betulinus. The sequence continues at coordinate 135,167 of JADBJO010005208.1, forward strand.
TTCTCTTGCTGCCGATGTCTGAGGACAGAAGGCTGGGTGGGATCGTGGACAGTCCAACGTCCTTCACGGCACGCTGCCACCTGCAGTCACTGGGCAATCATGAACACAGTCATGCCCGTGGAGTGCGGGCTTAGAGGTCGTGGGTCCCAGGCCTGTCAGACATGTCTTTGAGGGATTTGGGTGCCGCGGCCAACTCCTACACAGAGGTGCCATAGACCCAGAGGGGAAGACTGAAACCACGCAGTCCAGTTTCATCCTGTTATTGGAGGCGTGTCTGAGAGTGTGGGGTCAAACTCTCCTCACCGGAACGTCTGGTGTCTGCATCCATCGGGCCGAGTAGGCGACGACATATGTGATGAAAGAGTGCGTAAAGAGCAGCCCTGTAATGAAGTACTCGTATACCAGAATAAAACTTCTGGGCATTATCTTTATCATCTTCATTCATATCGAGGGTTGATTGTCAGAACCCAGTATCTCTACACACACACACACACACACACACACAACACACACACACACACACACACCACACACACACACACACACACACATATATAATATATATATATATATATATATATATATATATATATATATATATATATATATATATATATATATATATATATAAGAGAGAGAGATGCTGGGTTCTGGCAGTCAACCCTCGATACTTAAATCTCAAATCCTGTGGTCCTTCATGTCTGCTACCATGGTGACGTCAGCTTTGCCATGACCTCCATCAGAAGGATGACATCAGGTTTGCCATGCCCCCAGCAGAAGGATGATGTCAGCTGTGACATGCCCCCACCAGAAGGATGGTGCTGGAGTGGTTCCTGGAGCGTTGCAGAATTCCTGGACAGGAGCATGCCGATCACCTGGTAAAGGAGGACACTGGAGGAGAGCACCCCAACCACAGCACCAGGTGTGGCATGATGCAGGAATCATCAGACTTCCAGACTGTCCTCTGTCCAGCTGTAACGTGACGCCGGAATCTTCAGACGACCAGTGGCCACTTTGTCCCAAGACTGTCCTCTGTCCAGCTGTGGCGCGATGCAGGAATAATTCCAGTGGTCATTGTGTCCCCAGACCACTGTCATCTGTCCAGCTCTGGCCTATTGCAGGAATCATTCCAGTGGTCACTGCGTCCCCAGACTGTCCTCTGTCCAGTTTGCGCCGTGATGCAAGGATCACTCCAGTGGTCACTGTGTCCCAGACCACTGTCCACACAGTACGGCTGTGGCGTGATGCAGGATCATTCCAGTGGTCACCGTGTCACCAGGCTTTCCTCTGTCCAGTTGTGAGGTGATGCAAGGATCATTCCAGTGGTCACTGTGTCACCAAACTGTCCTCTGTCCAGTTTGTGGCGTGATGCATGGATCATTCCAGTGGTCACCGTGTCACCAGACCTTCCTCTGTCCAGTTGTGGCGTGATGCAAGGATCACTCCAGTGGTCAGTGTGTCCTCAGGCCTCTGTCCTCTGGCCACCACAGAGCCGAATAGTCCTTCAGCGGCTTCCCACCGGACACAATCCACTGTCGGTCACGTTTTCCGAAATTCAAGACCGGCGCCTTCTTCTCTTTCTTTTTCCGAAGACGACCCTCACAGACATTGTCTACCCCCCCCCCCCCCCCCCCCGCCCCCTCCAATAAAATATACAAGATGAGTCTTTGTTGCTCCTGGATATTCCCTGTCGACCAAGCTGTGTGGCTGCTAAGGGGAGCCTGGAGAACACAACTCTCTCTGTCATCCCTGTGGAACTCTTCGTCAGTCACCCAACGCTTAGAACATGGCCTTTCCACATCCACGTTTTCCACATCCACATCCTTTCCACATCCACATCCTTTCCACATCCACGTCCTTTCCACATCCACGGCCTTTCCACATCCACGGCCTTTCCACATCCACATCCTTTCCACACACACACACACACACACACACACACACACACACACACACACACACACACACACGCGCGCGCGCGCACACACGCACGCACGCACGCACGCACGCACGCACGCAAGAGAGAGAGAGAGAGGCGAGAGAGAGAGAGAGAGAGAGAGAGAGAGAGAGAGAGAGAGAGAGTGACGAGAGAGGAGTGAGAGAGAGAGAGAGAGAGAGAGAGAGAGAGAGAGAGAGAGAGAGAGAGAGAGAGCTACAAGAATGTGTGGGCAGGTTAATTCCGGATGCTAATGCCAAGTGGTCAAAGGACCAGCACTGTGGCAATGCAGTGTGATTCCTGCCTGCCGCCTTCAAAGTGGTCACCCAAAGACCGCTAAAGGGGGAAGGGGGGGGGGGGGGGGGGGGGGGGGCGACCTTTGACATGGTTGATGTCGTGTATTGGGTGATTGAAATGCACAACGACTGGTACGAGTCAGTGATGCCGCTATGACCGTTCACAGGAAGTTTGGAGCGGGCAGAAAAAAGCTCTGAAAACAACCAGAGGATCTTTGAACCACTGTAGTCTGATTCGCTTCGTTACAAACGTACTTCACTTCTCTTCCTGGCACTAACCCACTTTGGAATGGTTTTTTTCTTCCACCACGCCACGCTGTGACTTTGCCCTCTGACCTTTGACCAGCACATTCCGCTGGGTTCTTCAGGATCGGAATCAGCGAATGCTATAGTTCATGAAGACTGCAACACTTTATGCAGACTGCAACACTTTATGCAGACCGCAACACTTTATGAACACTGCTACACTTCTTAGAGACTGCTACACTTAAGGAAGACTGCTGCGGTTCTCATCAAGACTGCCACACTTCATGAAGACTGCTACAAGACTGCTACAGTTCATGAAGACAGCTACAGTTCATAGAGACTGCTACACTTTATGAAGACTGCTACAGTTCATGAAGACTGCTGCTACAGTTCAAGAAGTCTGCAACACTTTCTGTAGATTGCTACACTTCATGAAGACTGCAACACTTTATGAAGACTGCTACACTTTATGAAGACTGCTACACTTTATGGAAGACTGCTACAGTTCATGAAGACTGCTACACTCCATGAAGACGGCTACACTTCATGAAGATTGTTACACGTCATGAAACACTGCTACATTTCATAGAGACTGCTACACTCATGAAGACTGCTACACTTCATGATGACTGCTACATTTCATGAAGATTGTCATACGCCATGGAGACTGAGAGGCCAGACGTCAGCTCTGTGCTGACGACTGGTGACGTAAGACGGCGACATGTGACCCAGCAGGAGATGTGTGTGGGTGGAGGGAGAAAGAAAGGGGCGGAAGGGTTGTCTAAGATGGTGGGAAAAAACATGACAGATAGTGTTACATGTTTGCCATCAGTACAGTTAGACTCTTGGGTTATCCTCCTCTCATCATTGTCATCATGGTCATCATCCATGGACGGCGTCATCATCATACAACAGCTTTGTCAGGCAGTAAGGGCATCCTGTGTCTTATGTTCTCAGTCATGGGCAACACGGTAGAGGAGCTGTCATTTGTCCAGCCGTCCACGTTGTCCAGTGGTGGTGCCAGATGGTAATATTCTCAGTCATGGGCAACACGGCAGAGGAACTGTCATCAGTTCAGCCTTTCACGTTGTCCAGTGGTGGTGCCAGATGGTAATATTCTCAGTCATGGGCAACACGGTAGAGGAGCTGTCATCAGTCCAGCCGTCCACGTTGTCCAGTGGTGGTGCCAGATGGTAGTGTTCGCAGTCATGGGCAACACGGTAGAGGAGCTGTCATCAGTCCAGCCTCTCACGTTGTCTAGTGGTGGTGCCAGATGGTAGTGTTCTCAGTCATGGGCAACACGGTAGAGGAGCTGTCATCAGTCCAGTCCTTCACGTTGGCCAGTGGTGGTGCCAGATGGTAGTGTTCTCAGTCATGGGCAACACGGTAGAGGAGCTGTCATCAGTCCAGTCCTTCACGTTGTCCAGTGGCGGTGCCACATGTTAACTATGGACGACATGTCCTCCTCCACCACCATCTGATCTGTGGCTGGAGAGCTGCTCTCCCTATCACCACCATCGCCACATTTCTACGTCGGTGATGTATCATTTACAACATCCAAACCCCACCATCCATCATTTTCTCCAAAAGCATGTTATCTGTGAGTGGTAATTAACTCGTTTACGTACACCCAGGAGTCTTGCCTTGCTGGCGTTCGTTAACGGACCATCATAAATCTGTTCAAAGAGCGTTCAGTCATTCACGTCCCTTCTCCTATCCGCGCCCACTCTATCAAGCTTCCTCCCGATTTTTGGTTGGGTGAAATAGAGCGAGGTGGCATGGGCGGGCTGCAGGGTTCTGAGTTGTTCACCGACACGAAGGAGGGCGTTACACCCTAAGCAGAAGCGGAATCACGTTTCTGTATGTGCCAGTGGCTACACGCTCTCTAAGCTGCTTGTAAAAGAATGCTTCACAAGACTGAACACCGTCGACACGCCGCTTATTTCTTTACCTAGTAACTAGTTATCCGTCTGCCCACCTGTTTTTTTTTTTCCAAAACATTTCCTCATTTGTTACCTATCATCTGTCTCTGTCTGTCTGTCTGTCTGTCCGTATGTCATTTCTTGTCGTAAAAACCTCATCATCATAGCATAATTATTTCGTCACATGTGCACGTTGGGCTGTTTCCCTGAGGTGATGACATTTCCCTGGTACAAGCCACAATATTCTTCTCTCTTACCTTTCTACCGGCCTGTTTCTGCTGACCTACCGGCATGTTTCTGCTGACCCGCCGGCCTGTCTCTGCTGACCTACCGGCCTGTTCTGCTGACTTACCGGCCTGTTTCTGCTGACTTACCGGCCGGTTGCCATGACGATGACATCACCATAACCATCACTACCATCGTCATTCTCACTA
>JADBJO010005208.1:142500-145000 GCA_016801955.1 Conus betulinus
CATTTCATTTATTTCCACCAGACATTTTATCAGCAAGTTTCAAGAAACAATCAAGTAAAGACAACCAGAAAGCAAATCAAATCAAGCAAGCGGAAGAGAGGACAGAGGGGGGGTGAGAAACAGACTGAAGAATAACGGTACTTACCCCCCCCTCCCGTCAATCGTTTTAGCCAACGTCCGATCGATCAGACCAGTTTCACAAACAATAATAATTTTGATGAACTGCAAGCAAGCGTACGTCATTTAAACGAATTTAGAAATGCGAATGTGCTGTGTTTTTCTGAAACCTGGCTGAGCGAAGAAATAGCAGACGACATTTTAGCTTTGGACGGATTTGGTGTGCCACTGAGAATGGACAGAGACAAGCGCGTGACAGAGAAATCAAGGGGGGGAGCGAGAAGTGGTGTAACAGTGAGAACGTTAAAGTGCGTCGTCAAGTGTGTACGCGTGACGTGGAACTTTTAGCAGTGTCACTGCGACCGAAATACCTGCCACGTGAGTTCGTTCGGACAGCTCTTCATGACTGTTGTTTACGTGCCACCATCCGCAAATACTGTACGTGCAGCTGCAGAAATCACGGACTCTCTGTTCACGCTCTGCAGGCCATGTCACCCGACGCACCGTGCTTTATATCCTCGGAGATTTTAATGACTGTGACCTCAATTCAAGCCTGCCTTCTTTTAAACAGTATGTGTGTCATTTTTTACAAGAAAGGATAAAATACTTGATTTATGCTACTGTAATATACCATCTGCATACAAGTGTGTTCAGCTCCCCCCTGTTGGTCAGTCTGATCACAATGCCATTCATCTCTTGCCAGCTTACAGACCAAAAGTGAAAACACAACCTATCACTAAAAAGCAAGTGCAGTGCAGTGTTGGACACAAGAAAGTGTTGATGAATTACAGGCTTGTTTTGAATGTACAGATTGGAATTTGTTTTTGAATTCTAGTTTTGACATTAACGAAGCCACCGATGTTATTTCCAGCTACATTTCTTTCTGTGAACACATGATTGTTGTACCTACTAAACTATCAAAATATTTCCCAACAACAAACCTTGGGTTACAAAATCTCTGAAAATAACTCTAAAAATGAAAAAAAAGCTTTTCAATCAGGCAGGCAAAAAGCGATCGTAAGGTTGTACAAAAGAAACTGCAAACGGAGATTGAAGAATCAAAGAGAGCTTACAAGAGAAAAAGTTGAAAACATGTTCCAGAATGGAAATATGCGAGATGCATGGAAAGGAATAAAGGTTTTTTATCAGGTTCAGGTAAATGTTCAAACCAAAATATTAGTAAAAAAACAAAAAAAACAGCAAAAGAACAGAAGCAATTTGCAGAAAAGCTGAACGATTTTTTTACTGTAGATTTGATGATAAAGATTTTAGTAAAGAATTAAAGGAAGTGAAGAACTCCAAAGCAATGTTAAAAACGATGTTGATGGAAGTGATTCTGTTGTGATTGAGGAAAAAATGATGTTCAGTTGTTTTTCAAACGTTTAAATGTGAGAAAGAAAGGCAATGGGCCCTGATAATATCTGTGGAAAATTGTTGAGGTGTGTGTTCTCAGCTCTCCTATGTTTACAGTCGTTTGTTTACCTGGTCACTTAGAGAATGTATAATTCTGTTTTATGGAAAAATGCCACTGTATGTCCTGTTCCCAAAAAACGCAACCCAAGCTGTTTTAAATGATTACCGACCAGTTGCCCTCACATCTGTTGCAATGAAATGTCTTGAAAGAATTGTCCTCAGTTATGTTTTAAAAGATACTACACAGTACCAAGACCCGTTTCAGTTCGCATACCAACAGAACAGATCAACAGATGATGCCACACTCACACTTCTCCATCATGCTTTTTTCACACCTCGAAAAACCTGCCTCCTTTGTACGCATTCTCTTTATTGATTTCTCATCGCATTCAACACCATACAACCACATCTGATGGCAAAGAAACTCATTAACATAAATGTGGGTAACAAGCTCATTCTTTGGATAATTGATTTTCTTACACAGAGGACACAGTCTGTTCGATATCAAAGTGTTGTTTCGTCTTCCAGAGTCATTTCAACTGGCGCACCCCAGGGTACTGTTTTATCACCAGTGCTTTTTACTCTGTACACAAATGATTGTTCAGGAAGTGATTCAACTTTGTACATTAAATATTCAGATGACTCAGCACTTGTAGATCTTTCCAACTCTGATTCTGTTTACTTCAAGGAGGTTCAAAGATTTGTTGACTGGTGCGATCATAACTATCTTGATCTGAATGTAACAAAAACGAAAGAAATGTTGATTGATTTTAGAAAGAATCCAAAAGCTGTACCACCACTTTTTATCAAAGGTGCTGAAGTAGAACGTGTTGAATCATACAAATATTTAGGAACTTTTATAGATAATAAGCTGAATTTTAAATCCCATGTTGAGTATGTCCACAAAAATGTCAAACCAGATTATATTGTCTTCGCAAGCTGCGATCATTTCATGTGAATACTGACATTC
>JADBJO010005208.1:152500-170162 GCA_016801955.1 Conus betulinus
TTATTATTCGTCATCATCATCATCATCATCATCATCACTCATCATCATCATCATCATCATCATCATCATCATCATTACTACTACTACTACTACTACTACTACTACTACTACTACTACTACTACTACTACTACTACTACTACTACTACTACTACTACTATCATTATATCAATCAATTAATCAAACAATCAAACAACGTATCTATCCATCGATCTATCCATACATATTTTTTTTCTTTCTACTCCCATGACGTCTATACACTCACCAACCCTGCAATAGTTGGCTGACCTTATCGAGCGCAAGGTCCCCCTCCCCTCTCTTTTTGTGCTGATCCTAATGATCCTTACCATCCCCATCCCTGGCAACTAAGCTCAGACAAAGGGCATGAGATACAATCTCAACGATTTGACGTCATGTTAGTCTGTGTGAGTAGGTGTGCGTGTGTGGAAGGAGAGGGAGGGAGTGGGGGGGGGGGGGGGAGGGGGGATCGGAGGGAATGGGAGGAGGAGGAGGGATGGGAGGTAGGGGGGAATAGGAGCAGGAGGGATGGGAGGTATGGGGAATGAGAGGAGGAAGGATAGCAGGTAGGGGGAGGAGGGGGGGGGAGCAGTAGAGCAGGTAGGTGCTGGGTATCGATCTGCGCTCATCACTGGGTCAAAGGTCAAAGGATGACAATTCCTGCCAGCTTTTCGGTGGGACTGGTAGTCACCACTGTATGACTGACGGGTCAAAGGATGACAGTGGTCACCACTGTATGACTGGTTCAAAGGATGACAGTACATGGTAGTCACCACCGTATGACTGGGTCAAAGGATGACAGTACATTGTAGTCACCACTGTATGACTGGGTCAAAGGATGACAGTAGTCACCACTGTATGACTGGTTTCAAAGGATGACACATGGTAGTCACCACCGTATGACTGGGTCAAAGGATGACAGTGCATGGTAGTCACCACTGTATGACTGGGTCAAAGATGACAGTCGTCACCACTGTATGACTGGGTCAAAGGATGGACAGTCGTCACCACTGTATGACTGGGTCAAAGGAAGACAGTAATCACCACTGTATGACTGGTAGTGGCACCACCTGTATGACTGGGTCAAAGGATGGCAGTAGTCGTCACCACTGTATGACTGGGTCAAAGGAGGATGGCAGTCGTCACCACTGTATGACTGGGTCAAAGGATGACAGTGCAGTAATCACCACTGTATGACTGGGTCAAAGGATGACAGTCGTCACCACTGTATGACTGGGTCAAAGGATGACAGTGCAGTAATCACCACTGTATGACTGGGTCAAAGGATGACAGTCGTCAAACTGGACTGGGTCAAAGGATGACAGTGCAGTAATCACCACTGTATGACTGGGTCAAAGGATGGCAGTCGTCACCACTGTATGACTGGATCAAAGGATGACAGTGCATGGTAGTCACCACTGTATGACTGGGTCAAAGGATGACAGTCGTCACCACTGTATGACTGGTTCAAAGGATGACAGTGCAGTAATCACCACTGTATGACTGGGTCAAAGGAAGACAATCCCTGCCAGTTTTTCAGGGGGACCTCGTCACCACTGTAGGCACCGGCTCGTCTCCAATGGACAGCCATCTCTTAGCCTTGCTCTTCAAAGTGACCTTGACAAGGACGCCGGCCATTTCTTCATGCCGACATTTTGAGCACGACAGTGTCGGCATGGTCTCGCTAGCAGGATGACCTGTGAACCTCAGCACCGGGGTGAGTCATCTTCCCTTGCCATTCTGCCCTGTGGGACGGGCCAGACTTTCGCTCGGACCTCTGGCGGGCTGGACTCTACAGTCCCCTGCACCACTTCTCCTCCGGGCTCATTCACATGCAGAGTGAACTCGTTTATATCGCGGCTGTGCTGTAAGTGTGAAACCCGAGGAGAGAAGGCCGATTCTATGAGAGAGAGAGAAAGAGAGAGAGAGAGGAGAGAGAGAGAGGAGGAGAGAGAGAGATGGGAGAGAGAGAGAGAGACAGAGACAGAGACAGAGAGACAGAGAACAGAACCCCATCAGGGGTCAGGGAACGTGTTGGTCTGGCACCGCCCAAGCTGTTAGTCAAAACGATTTGGCGGAGTCTCAGTTTTGGACATTTTGCTTTTTTTTTTTTGGGGGGGGGGGGGGGGAGAGGGTCATAATTGTTTAGGATAACCATAGATATCAGCATTGCTATGGTACTACTTTACCTTCATCTCTTTTGAAATGCTGATTAAATAGTTCGCAAGTTGCTTATGGCAGCAACAGTAACATCAAGGAACATGAGGACTGGCAGGTGTTGCTGCTGTTTTGAAGATGTAGAAGGTGTAGCTGGGGGAGAACCGTGAGCAGAGTGAGGAATGGCTGGCAGTACCCTGCACTGTCCGCAGAGACGACGTCAGCATGAACTGTCTACACAGGTGACGTCACCATCAATTGTCCATGCTGGTGACGTCACAATGTTTTGTCCCGAAAGGTGACGTCGACATGAATGGCCCACACAGGTGACGTCAGCGTGAATTGTCGACACATGTGACGTCTGCATATATTGTCTACACAGGTGACGTCAGCATGAAATGTCCACACAGGTGACGTCAGCATGAATTTTCCACAAAGGTGAAATCATCATTAATTGTCAACACATATGACGTTAGCTTGAAATGTCTACACAGGTGACCTCAACATGAATTGCCTACACAGGTGACGTCAACATGAATTGTTCACACAAGTGACGTCGACAGGAATTGTCTATATATTTGACGTCAACATGAATGTCCTCACAGGTGACGTCACATGAATTGTCCACACTGGTGAGTCAACATAGACTGTCCACACTAATGACGTCAACATGAATTGTCCACACAAGTGACGTCAATATGTATTGTGCACACAGAGAACGTCATCGTGAATTGTCCACACAGGTGACGTCAACATAAATTGTCCCACACAGGTAATGCCAATATGAATTTTCCACACAGGTGAGGTAACGTCAACATGATTTGCTCACAAAGGAGTCACCAACATGAATTCGTTCTTTGCCAACTCCCAGACATCTCTCACACCATCCAGTAACTCTCTCCTTATTCGTCCACCCTCTCCATCCCCTCCCCTTCTGTGTCCTTCGTGTTGGCAGGAGCATGGCTAAAACTAACCCTTTCATTTCCATCTGATGGGGCGGAGAAGTGTTGTGGTCTGTGATGTGTGCAGTCTATGTGACAGAAGTGTTGTGGTCTGTGATGTGTGCAGTCTATGTGACAGAAGTGTTGTGGTCTGTGCTGTGGACAGACCACGTGACAGAAGTGTTGTGCTGTATTGTGTGCCTATGTGACTTAGAAGCGTTGTGGTCTGTGCTGTGTACGGTCTATGTGACAGAAGTCTCGTGGTGTAAAGTGTTTGTGGTCTGTGCTCTGTACAGTGTTGTGGTCTGTGCTGTGTACAGTGTTGTGGTCTGTGCTCTGTACAGTGTTGTGGTCTGTGCTCTGTACAGTATTATGGTCTGTGCTGTGTACAGTGTTATTGTCTGTGCTGTGTACAGTGTTGTGGTCTGTACTCTGTACAGTGTTGCGGTCTGTGCTGTGTACGGGTGTGTTGTGGTCTGTACTCTGTACAGTGTTGTAGTCTGTGCTGTGTACAGTGTTGTGGTCTGTGCTGTGTACAGTGTTGTGGTCTGTGCTCTGTGCAGTGTTGTGGTCTGTGATCTGTACAATGTTGTGGTCTGTGCCTGTACAGTATTATGGTCTGTGCTGTGTACAGTGTTATTGTCTGTGCTCTGTACAGTGTTGTGGTGTCTGTGCTCTGTACAGTGTTTGTGGTCTGTGCTCTGTGTACAGTGTTGTGGTCTGTACTCTGTACAGTGTTGTGGTCTGTGCTCTGTACAGTGTTGTGGTCTGTACTCTGTACAGTGTGTGGTCTGTGCTGTGTACAGTCTGTTGTGGTCTGTACTCTGTACAGTGTTGAGGTCTGTGCTGTGTACAGTGTGTTGTGGTTTTTACGCTGTACAGTGTTGTGGTCTGTGCTGTGTACAGTGTGTTGTGGTCTGTGCTATGTACAGTGTGTTGTGGTCTATGCTGTGTACAGTGTGTTATGGTCTGTGCTGTGTACAGTGTGTTGTGGTCTGTGCTGTGTACAGTGTGTTGTGGTCTGTGCTGTGCACAGTGTGTTGTGGTCTGTGCTGTGTACAGTCCAGCCAGCCGGAGACCTGAGTTTAAAGACGGCTAATCTTACAAGGCTGAGGCAAAGGGAGATGATTCAGTCGGTCAGAGACTTTCAGCTGCGGCGCCGTAATTCATAGTCAGATGGCGGAGCAGAGAAGCAGAGATAGTCAATATTCTCATTTTCGTACTGAATTGATCTGTCACAGTGCATCCATCGCTTCTCGGGACAATCGTTTGCCCGTGGAAAACGTGGATTACTTTGTTCGAAAGCTCGGTTTCTCGCTTCTTGCAGCACAGACCAGGACATTCATAGACGGTTACAACATACTATGTGGTTTCTAACCACTTGCATATGTAGGAATTTGGCTCGAACCACACACACACACACACACATACACACACACACACACACACACACACACACACACACCACACACACACACACACACACACACACGCACGCACGCACGCACGCACGCACGCACGCACGCGCGCGCGCGCGCGCACACACACACACAGACACACACAGACACACACAGACACACACTCACACACACACACATTTCCAACGAAATGCGGTGGATCCTGAGCAGTGTCTCCACACACAGGACTACCTCAGCAAGACATCAATGTCTGAGCTCATCTCCATTTAAAACCGTTACCCATAACAATGGCAGCTATATAGTGTTGGGAGGCAGCTCAAGCACCTCCATGTGCGCCGTCCCAGGGTGAGGGGCAGTGTGTTGAGGGGCAGTGTGTTGAGGGGCAATGTGTTGAGGGGCAATGTGTTGAGAAGCAGTGTGTTGAAGGGCAGTGTGTTGAAGGGTAGTGTGTTGAGGAGAAATGCGTTGAGGGGCAATGTGTTGAGGGGCAGTGTGTTGAGAAGCAATGTGTTGAGGAGCAGTGTGTTGAGGAGCAATGTGTTGAGGGGCAGTGTGTTGAGGGGCAGTGTGTTGAGGGGCAATGTGTTGAGGGGCAATATATTGAGGGGCAGTGTGTTGAGGGGCAGTGTGTTTGGGGCAATGTTTTGAGAGGCAATGTGTTGAGGGGCAATGTGTTGAGGGGCAGTGTACTGGGGGGGCAGTGTGTCGAGGGGCAATGTGTTTAGGGGCAATGTGTTGAGGAGCAGTGTGTTGAGGGGCAGTGTTGAGGGGCAATGTGTTGAGGGGCAATGTGTTGAGGAGCAGTGTGTGTTGAGGGCAGTGTGGTTTAGGGGCAGTGTGTTGAGGGGCAGTGTTGAGGGGCAGTGTTGAGGGGCAATGTGTTGAGGAGCAGTGGGGCACTGCCGACACATGTGTCCTCGTCCTGAGCCGCTGTAGTGCCCGTTCCGCCAGCCAGTGCCGCTGTGGCGGTCCAGGAATGAGTCATCAGACAGATAGGAAGGCTGTAGAAGTTGCAACACAGTGATTTAAAAAGGATGGTAAGGGGGTGGAGGGTGGGGTGTTCATGGGGTATGGGGTTGAAGCAGGTGTGCTACAAACGGCTGGAGGTGGTCCTTGTGGCAACATTCTCTTGCTGTGTCGTGCTATGATTTTATCCGTGAACCTATCTATGATGGTTTATAGGGTTTTTTTTCTTTGTGTGTGTGTGTAGATGGGGGGGGGGGGGGGGGGGGGGGGGGGGGGGGGGGTGTGCGTGTGTGCGTTGTGTGTGTGTGTGTGTGTGTGTGTGTGTGTGTGTGTGTGTGTGTGTGTGTGTGGTGTGTGTGTGTGTGTGTGTGTGTGTGTGTGTGTGTGTGTGTGTGTGTGTGTGCGTGCGTGCGTGTGCGTGCGTGCGTGTGTGTGTGTGTGTGTGTGTGTGTGTGTGTGTGTGTGTGTGTGTGTGTGTGTGTGTGTGTGTGTGTGACATGACAGTCACATTGTGTCATGAGTATGTAAATGGCGCACACGGTGAAGACCAATCGAAGGACTAGCTATTCAAGGTGCCAGCAACAACAGTGGTGGTACATGATCAGACCAGATGTCTGTTCTGACTCTTAGCTTTACACACAACATTGGTATGATCTGGATGTTCAGCAGTATCATCAATCATACAAACCTAAGCTACTTTTACATACAACATTGATATGATTTGGATGTTCAGTAATATCATCAATCATACAAACCTAAGCGACCAATATTCACTAGCCATGTTGCAATGATTGGCATCGCGGATTCCGGGCTCCGAAGTCGTGAGGTCAATCTCCACCAAAGCCATATACCAAGCCGTGAGGAATCTCCACCAAAGCCATATATTAATTGGATTTTTTCGGCCCGACCGACTCCTATCCAGGTCTGAGTTTGCTATGGGAGGATTTGTGAAGACTGGCACCGCACGGTCCAGTTTTCATCTACCTATTGTATCCGTCACTGACGTGATGGTCAAGTTTCTGACTAACACCGCAGGTGTCTGTGTCTTTTGGACCTTTCTGACGTCAGGATACACAACGAAAATATTGGTAGAGTGCAGTCTCAGACCAGATACGTCCTCATCATTCTCATACGCATTGACCGGCATAAAAGTTAGGTGCCCTTGTTCTCTCAGAATCACTCCAGCGTCGATGTACTCTTCACGTGTATGCCTTGATGACTTCATGTCAAGTGGTCGGTATGGGCATATTCTTTCGGACTGTTGTTTGACGGCGTGATGGCGCCCTCTGGTAGGAGACGCTTGCTCATACTGGCTCCACGACAAAGCGGCCATTGTCATCAGTGAGGGGGATTCATAAGTGTCGTCCTATGTGTGATGGACTACAACAGGCACCACGCAACACCAACCACGTGACTCGGCAGCAGGCAGTATCTCCTTGATGGGCTGCCTCATGGCGACGACTTGACATTGACATTGCTACCTGTGGATTGCCGGTGCTGGGGGTTGCAAGGAGACCTGTCAGGATGTGGCTGTGGACCCAGAGCCGGAATGGGTGATGTGGAAATAACGTCGGTGACGTCATACAGGAGATGGGAAAGAAACAACGGAATACTTCCTTTTTCAAGATAATCCACCATTTTACGTTGGAACAATAACAACCAGAACGTTAGTCTTGAACGGATCATACAAACTGACACTAACGTAGCGATAGCCTCATTACTGACTCTCAGAACATTAGTTTTGAATGCATCATACAAACTGACACTAACGTAGCGATAGCCATCAGTACTGACTCTAAGAACGTTAATCCTGAATGAATCATACAAACTGACACTAACGTAGCGATAGCCATCAGTACTGACTCTCAGAACGTTAGTCCTGAATGCATCATACAAACTGACACTAACGTAGCGATAGCCATCAGTACTGACTCTCCCACTCCGTCCTTCCCCTTCTTTCCATTCCCTGGTAGCACTTTGGATTCAGAAAGCTAATCAATCCTGTCAGTTGGGTGGACAATCCGCTAAAAATGGAGCCGGTGGAGGTGTTTGAAGTGAGGGCTGGCATTCAGTCGGCACCATAATAAGCTCTTCGTGTCACTGCCGGAACAAGATTCCAGGATGACCTTTCTCTCTTGACGCAGGCAACGCGCAGCACACAATGTCCGTTTCACTCCTTTATGGATAAGGACTTTTTCCCCTTCCTAATCTAACCTTTGCAAGGACAGCATTGGTGGCAAATGAATACTCAGCACACGAAAGAATGAGAGGCTCAATCAATGAACACAAGAAAGGAGAGAACGGGTAATTGCGGAAACCGTTTGTTGCAACTGCTCTGAGAGTTCTATCACTCAGAATATCATATCCTTAGCATTCTAAAAGCAACGACAAAGCACAACGCCTTTCACCCCCCTCCCCCCTCCCCTATATATATATATATATATATATATATATATATATATATATTATATATATATATATATATATATATATATATGATGGTTGTAAAAACTAACGACAGTTTAAAAACAGTGCTCAACCGTATTGGGAGCGGCATCTGTTAAGAAGTAGGTTTACAAGTAAGCTTAAAATCTACAACGTTTGTTTCTTGCATGCTCGTGCAATCATTAGGATGTGGGAGGTCAGTGCTGCCGGTGTTTTATAGCTGCTTGCTGTTTGTCATCACGTGCTGCCTGCGTTTTCATGTTTTTTTTTTTTTTTAATTTCTGCTCATGCTAAGAATGTCCACTTGCGCCTGCAACTGTTAACCATTTCTATCCTAGTGTTCAGGGTTGCTAATTGTGGTTTGCATAGTATTATGCATTTTTCTGTTAAACATAAGTTGCATCTTTTTGAAATATTATTATATGGTACTGCTCTTTTTATAATTTTCAAGGATATATGTAGTCTATTTTTTTTATCTTTAAGCTTCCAAATGTATTTACTCAATTCTGTTGGTATACACACACCACACACACAACAACACACACACACACACACACACACACACACACACACACACACATATATATATATATATATATATATATATATATAATATATATATTATATATATATATATATATATATATACTTTAACACACATAGGGAAGTGAACACAAGTTGTTGTTGACTTTGGTGTTCCTCTGGGACTGATATCCTTAGTATATATTTGTGTTTAACACATTCTATGGTACAGCATTGTGGATTATGTCTTTTGATTGGTACTTGTATCATTGTTCGTTTGAAAAGAGGAATAAAAATGACTTCATTGGCGGAGGGAAGAGAAGGAGTTGGCATGTTTGGATTGGGGAAATATGGAATTGTCAAACTACAACAGCAGCAAGCAATAACAACAACAACGACGACGACAAAACCTCTTTCTGCAAACAAAGCAGCGGTGGGCTTTCACACATCTGAGAACAACCACCACACCCCCCCCCCCCCCCCCCCCCCCCCCCCCCCCCCCGCCACCCCATCCTTGGGAGAACACAGTATACATAGCACTTGGTGGGAACGATTTCCTTTTCACACCTTCTACCCTTTGAAAAGAACAGAAGTGGAAGATAGGTAGAATGATCGCAACACTAAGGGTAATGCGGAGGTACCTTTTCTCTCTTCCCGACCCCCTCCTCTTCCCCACCTCTCTCCTCCCTGCCTCAACAAACTTCGTCCTCTCTGTGTAGAGAAACAAGTGCGAACATCAACACAAGAAGAAGGAGAAGAAGAAGACAACGACAAACACGACGATGACAACGACGACGTCGACGACGACGACGACGAAGAAGAAGAAGAAGAAGAAAGAAGATGACGATGATGATGATGATGATGATGTATGATGATGATGATGATGATGAGATGATGATGATGATGATGATAATGATGAGATGATGATGATGATGATGATGATGATGATGATGGTATGATGATGATGATGATGATGATGATGAGATGATGATGATGATGATGATGATGAACAAGCACAAAAACAAGAACAAGAACAGTCGATTTCAGAAAGAAGGAGGAAAAAAAAAAAAAAGTAACAGGCATAAAGCATTACGACCAGAAGAAGAAGAAGAAGAAGAAAAAAGAAGAAGAAGAAGAAGAATGTAAATCTTCGCTCTTCTTAAATTACAGTTCAAGGTTGATCTATTTTCTGTTTTTCTTTTTTTTCTTTGTGTGTTTGTTTGTTTGTTATTTTTTCTTTCTTTTGTGCTGATTTTTTTATGCGTTCGCGCGCGCGCGCGCGCACGCACACACACACACACACACACACACACACACACACACACACACACACACAAACACACACACACACCACACGTACACACACACACACACACACACACGCACAACACACACACACACACACACACACACACCCACACACACGCACCCCACCCACCCACACACACGTGCAGAGAGAGAGAGAGAGAGAGAGGGAGGGAGAGAGATGGAGAGAGAGAGAGAGGGATGAGGAGAGATGAGAGAGAGAGAGAGAGAGAGAGAGTATTCCTGTGACAGTTCTCGAATGGCTTTCCGAAGTGGAAGAGCACAATAGCAATGCCATCAACCTGATAGGGAGCGGTTCTGTTCCTGACAAAGGCCTGGGGACTGACAGCAGTCACGGAGAATCCGGAGTCCCAGGTGGGTGTGGGTGTTGGTGTTCGGCTTTCCTGCCTTCCTCCCCCCCACTACGTCACTGATTTTCCCAGCTGCGAGCCTGATTCTCATTGGCATTTCCAACAACAGCTGTCTTCAGCTTATTGTCATAGGTATTTTTCATGGTGAATGACACTTCTCGCTCTCTCTCTTTCATCTCTCTCTTCTCGTCTCTCTCTCTCTCTCTCTCTCTCTCAAAGACAGTTTTTATTTTCACAATCACTGGCGTGGTGTGAACATGCTACTTGTGATTGGATGTCCACACTCTGCCTGTTGATGGGGCTCGCTGTCCTCATCGATCTGCCATCCAGTGTCCACACAGTTCGGAGTCGTCTCAGTGGAGTATATCCTACATGGCACCTTCTATTACGACAATGAATTCATCTTCTTTTGGTCATAACACGACAAGTCTGTGTCGTCTCAGTGGAGCACCTCCTACATGGCACCTTCTATATGACAATTGACTCCTCTTCCTCAGTCATAACACAACAATTTCTGCGTAAATCTCAGCGGGAGCATATCCTACATTATGCCTTCTAAATATGACAATTGACTCATCTTCCTAAGTCATGACCTCTTTGTTCCTGCTACAGTAAAAAAAAAACATCTGTTTTCTGTGTTGTCTCAATTTTTGGGTCTTGCTGGATCCACTGCAGAGCCACCTTTTCTCTTTAAAAAAAATATTCATATGGAATTACATCCACCTATCGTCCTGTCGCTGCCTTAGCGCCGACCTTCCACATGAAGCAACCCATTTCAGGTCGTCACAGGGCGGGGGCAATTCACCAGAGGAGACAGCAGCGCTGCTGCTGCTGCTGCTGCTGTGGTGCACAAGACACTGCTTCCCATGAAACCCCATTCTGACAACTCTGTTCACCATGTCACGGGCGCCAGCCGGCGTGAGAGTCTTCTCTGGGGGAAAGCGTCCCACCAAATGCTAATAGATTAAGTCAGCACCTAGACATTGCCATCACCAGACATAGTCTTCATCAGGCATAGTCTTCATCAGGCATAGTCTTCATCAGACATAGTCTTCATCAGAACCATGTCACCACATAGATATAGTCACCACCTAGACATAGTCACTACCAAGATTATAGCCATCACCAGATATAGTCCACCACCAGATATAGCCATGCACCAGATACAGCCATCACCAGACAATAGGAAACCATCAGACATATTCACCATCAGACACTGTCACCATCAGACATAGTCACATCAGACATAGTCTTCACAGACATAAGTCACCACATGGGATATAGTCACCACCTAGACATAATCATCACCAGACACGTCATCACAGACATCGTCATCACCAGACATCGTCATCACCAGACATCGTCACACCATCAGAACATAGTCACCACCAGACATAGTCATCACCAGACATAGTCCTCACCAGACATAGTCCCACAAGCTATAGTCATCACCGATACAGTCTCACAAGATTAAGCCATCACCAGAATACAGTCATCACCAGACATAGCCATCACCGATATAATCCATCACCAGACATAGTTCATCACCATAACACTAGAAAGTCATCACAGACATAGTCATCACCAGACATAGTCTCAACCAGGACCCTAGTCATCACCAACAACTAGTCCCCATCAACATAGTCATCACCGACATAGTCACTACCTTGATATATCCCACTATCGAGACATAGACACCACCATAATCATTCACCAGACATATTCATCATCAGACATAGTCATCCACCAGCACAATCATAAGTCAGTCATCAGATTATAGTCCTCACCAACATTAGTCATCACAAGATATAGTCACCACTTTAGACATAGTCGTCATCCAGATATCGTCACCTCTATAGGACCATTCATCATCCACCTATAGTGCCCACCCCCAAGAAATAGTCATCATCCAGATAAAGTCCCACCTAGACATAGTCCTCACCCACAGGACAGTTGTGAAACCACTCTGGGGCAGTAGACACAAGCTGTGCAGACGGTGACTGAGAGAGAGAGAGAGCGCGAGAGAGAGGAGAGAGAGAGGAGCGAGAGCCGAGAGAGAGAGGGGATGAGAGGGAGAGATAGAGAGTTATTACATTCCTTTTCTAAAAGATTAGCACACACTACGCTCTGCAAAGGATAGCTACTTAACAATCACCAATGCATAAGCTAAATATGAAGATATTATACAAATTTTCGTGATATGTTACAATGCAGAATAGAACAATAGAATGATTCATAACACCAATAATCAAAACATTATTATCTTCCTGTGTATACGTAGTGCGTGAGGCTGTATGCGGCAGTCGGTGTGTGCGTGCGTGCGTGCGTGCATGCGGCGGCGTGCGTGTGTGTGTGTGTGTGTGTGTGTGTGGTGTGTGTGGTGTGTGTGTAACAGAGAGAGAGAGAGAAGAGAGAGGAGAAGAGAGAGAGAGAGAGCGAGGAGGGAAGGAGAGAGAGTAGAGAGCGAGGAGAGAGACGAGGGTTAGAGGAGAGAGAGAGAGAAAGGTTGGAGAGTGAGGGAGGAGAGAGAAGAGGAGGGAGAGAGAAGCGTGAGGAGGAAGGAGGAGAGAGAGGGAGGAGAGGAGGCGAGAATGGGAAGACAGGAGAGAGAGACTGGAGAGAGGTGGAGGAGATGAGGGGGGACCATTTGAGGACTGGAGGAGAGGATGGAGAGAGTGCTAGAGAAGGAGGGAGGCGAGGAGCGAGCTTGAGGAGGGAGAGAGATGAGGGGAGTGAGAGAGGAGAGAACATTCAACGAGAGATTGAGAGAGAGAGAGACCATCAGAATCCCCATTTGGGGGTTTTCAATATATTGATATACGACCAAGAAAGAAATATGATTTAAGTGAATATACATCAATAAGCAGTCGAAGTAGGACGAGAGAGAGAGAGAGCGAGAGAGAGAGAGAGAGAGGAGAGGAGAGAAAGGGCGTTGGAGAGAGAGAGAGAGGAGAGTGGGACTGAATGGGAGAGAGAGAGGAGACGGAGGAGAGAGGACGAGAGAGCAGAGAGAGATGGCTTATTATAGTTCCATTTTTCACACACACCCACACACACACCACACCCACCCACACACCACACACCACACACAACACCACACACACACACACACACACACAAACACACACACTACACACACACGCACGACTCACACCTACTTCCACACAACACACACAGCCACACACTACACACAACACACAGACCACACTACACAACCCACAACCACACCACCCCACACATCCACACACACACACGACACACCACCACACACAAGCACACACACACACATACACACACGCGCGGGTGCGCGCGGTGCGCCAACATACACCCACACACAGAGGGTTGAAGATCGCTAGCTTGTGCACAAATGACGAGAGGGGAGAGAGAAGGAGGAGATAGAGAAGAACGATGAGGTTTTTGGAGATGGTGAGAGAGAGAGAGGAGGGAGAGGGTGGAGAGAGGACGTGAGAGAGCGAGAATGCAGGGTACAGTGGGGGAGGGAAGTGGATGACCAGGCCCAGGGCAAAGTGTGTGTCTCTATGTGGATGACAGGCCCACGGCAAAGTGTGTGTCTCTACGTGGGATGACAGGCCCAGGGCAAAGTGTGTGTCTCTCCGTGGATGACAGGCCCACGGCAAAGTGTGTGTCTCTACGTGGATGACAGGCCCACGGCAAAGTGTGTGTGGGATCAGGGCCCAGGGCAAAGTGTGTGTGTCTATGTGGATGACAGCCCAGGGCAAAGTGTGTGTCTCTACTGTGGATGACAGGCCCAGGGCAAAGTGTGTGTCTCTACGTGGATGACAGGCCCAGGGCAAAGTGTGTGTCTCTACGTGGATGACAGGCCCAGGGCAAAGTGTGTGTCTCTATGTGGATGACAGGCCCAGGGCAAAGTGTGTGTCTCTGTGTTGATGACAGGCCCAGGGCAAAGTGTGTGTCTCTATGTGGATGACAGGCCCAGGGCAAAGTGTGTGTCTGTATGTGGATGACAGGCCCAGGGCAAAGTGTGTGTCTCTATGTGGATGACAGGCCCACGGCAAAGTGTGTGTGTCACGTCAGGTCACGCACGTCCCCGGGCAACTCCAATCATGCGCACACAATCCCTGTGCGCGCCGATGCGCATGACTTACCCTGTGTACTGTTCACGGTCGACGACCTGGGCAGTGCCAATCCAAAGGAGATAAAAATATACCAGACACACAGAACGAAAGAAAGGAAGAGGAAAACACAACACGAGTTGCCTGCCTTGTTGGTTACGGGGGGACTGACTCAACGGCGGTGCAATCAATAGGACAGATTCCGCCAGACCCGCAAAACCTTTCAAGTCCTCCCATGGGGGCCAAACTCACTCCACCCACCCTCCCATCCACCCACCCCCTTCGTCCTCCTCCTCCTCCTCCTCCCACACCACTATCTCCTTACAGACTGGTTAGTGAGGGGGTGGATGAGAGAGTGGGGGCGAGGGAGTGTGTGTGTGTGTGTGTGTGTGTGTGTGTGTGTGTGTGTGTGTGTGTGTGTGTGTGTCATCTGCGAGAAACCCAATTTAAGAACTTAACGGCCTCACGCACCTGTCTGTGTCCCCGTTTCCCTTCACACTAAAGGACTAACACCTGTCTGTGTTCCCGTGTCTTTTGACACTTAAGGACTAACACCTGTCTGTGTCCCATGTCTGTTCACACTAAAGGACTAAACACCTGTCTGTGTCCCTGTGTCTGTTGACACTAAGGACTCAAAACATGTCTGTGTCCCTGTGTCTGTTTACACTAAGGACTCACACCTTTCTGTGTCCCCATACCTGTTGACACTAAAGGACTAACACCTGTCAGTATCCCTGTGTCTGTCGACGCTAAAGGACTAACACCTATCTGTGTCCCTGTGTTTGCTGACCCAAAACGGTCTGAGACCTGTCTGTGTCCCTGTGTCTGTTGCCACTAAAGGACTGACACCTGTCTGCGTCCCCCGTGTCTGTGCACACTAAAGGACTAACACCTGTCTGTGTCCCCGTGTCTGTTGACACTAAAGGACTAACACCTGTCTGTGTCCCCGTGTCTGTGCACACTAAAAGACTAACACCTGTCTGTGTCCCGTGTCTGTTGACACTAAAGGACTAACACCTGTCTGTGTCCCCGTATCTGTTGACGCTAAAGGACTAACACCTGTCTGTATCCCCGTGTCTGTTGACGCTAAAGGACTAACACCTGTCTGTATCCCCGTGTCTGTTGACGCTAAAGGACTAACACCTGTCTGTGTCCCGTGTCTGTTGACGCTAAAGGACTAACACCTGTCTGTATCCATGGGTGTCTGTTGACCCTAAGGACTAACACCTGGTCTGTATCCCCGTGTCTGCTGACACTAAAGACTAACACCTGTCTGTTTCCATGTCTGTTGACACCAAAGGACTAACACCTGTCTGTTTCCGTGTCTGTTGACACCAAAGGACTAACACCTGTCTGTCTGTTCCAAAGGTGTCTGTCTGTGACACCAAAGGACTAACACCTGTCTGTATCCCCCGTGTCTGTTGATACCAAAGGAGTAAACACCTGTATGTGTCCCCGTGTCTGTTGATACCAAAGGACTAACACCTGTATGTGTCCCCGTGTTTGTTGATACCAAAGTACTAACACCTGTATGTGTCCCTGTGTCTGTTGAACACAAAGGACTAACACCTGTATGTGTCCCCGTGTCTGTTGATACCACAGGACTAAACACCTGTATGTGTTCCCGTGTCTGTTGATACCAAAGGACTAACACCTGTATGTGTCCCTGTGTCTGGTGACACTAAATGATTAACACCTGCCTGTGCCCCCGTGTCTGTTGACACTAAATGATTAACACCTGTCTGTGCCCCCGTGTCTGTTGACACTAAAGGACTAACACTGTCTGTGTCCCCGTGTCTGTTGACGCTGAAACACTAAAACATGTGTCCCGTGTCTGTTGACACTAAAGGACTAACACATGGTCTGTGTCCCCGTGCTGTTGACACTGAAGGATCAAACACCTGTGTGTGTCCCCGTGTTTTGTTGACCCCAAAACGGTCTGACACCTGTCTGTGTCCCCGTGTCTGTTGGCACTAAAGGACTAACAGCTGTCTGTGTCCCCGTGTCTTTTGACACTAAAGGACTAACACCTGTCTGTGTCCCCGTGTCTGTTCACACTAAAGGACTAACACCTGTCTGTGTCCCTTGTTCTGTTTATTCTAAAAAACGGCTTGCTCTGGACCCTGCCCGCATAAACTTCACCCTACACATCCTACCCTCCTACTTCTTCCTCCTGCCTCTGCCCCTGCCTCCTCTGCCCCACCCTCCCCATCCCCTCCCTCCCTACCCTCCCTATCACCTGCTTTCGACACCCCGCCCTCTCTCTCTCTCTCTCTCTCTCTCTCTCTCTCTCTCTCTCTCTCTCCCCCATCCCTTACCCTGTGCCTCTGACCCAATTTCATCCGATCCTGTAAGACCCTCATCTCCTGACAGTCCGTACGGAGGCCCGCTAAGGAAGTTCTGTAACCCAAATGCCATCATTCACCGAGTCACAGAACAGACAATGTGTGTGTGGTGTGTTGGGTGTGTGTGTGTGTGTGTGTGTGTGTGTGCGTGCGTGTGCGTGCGGTGCATGCGTGCGTGTGTGCGAGTGCGTGAAATGCGTGCGTGCGTGCGTGTGTGTGTGTGGTGTGTGTGTGGTGTGTGTGGTGTGTGTGTGTGTGTGTGTGTGTGTGTGTGTGAGAGAGAGGAGAGAGAGAGAGGAGAGAGAGAGAGAGAAGAGAGAGAGAGGATCCCAGAGAGAGAGAGAGAGGCGAGAGAGAGAGGAAGCAGCCGCAGTGGTGAATGGTGATGGTGGTGATGGGTCATGTATTAGTCTTTGTGGCGTTCTGGGGGTTCTTTCTTTTCTGAATAGAGAGTTTCGCTTGAGAAAACGCATAGTTATTTCGTCCTCTTCTTTCGTAATGAAAAAAAAAAGCAATAGGTGGTTGAAAATGCATAAAGGCACACACACAACACACAACACACACACACCACCCCACACACCACACACACACACACACACACACACACACACTTGGGGTCAATCTGAACCAACCCTCTGCCAACTGCTCTAGTTGTCCCCATCACAAGGCCTGGCCAACACGCAGATTTCCGGAAGTGCAAGCGCATGTCCACGGTGCCGCCGGAAACAAGGAAAGGAACATGAGGAAAATGGCGCTGAGAGGCATGATGGGAATGGTTGAGGGATGAAACACAAAAGGTTAGCTCAGTTCACACTAGCATCTTCTTTACAGCCGAGAGCATGATGAATCATTGCGTGTCCTTAACAGCGGAGATCATGATCAATCATTAATTTCGCCTTAGCAGCAGAGATTATGATCAATCATTACTTTCCTTAACAGCGGAGATTATGATCAATCATTACTTTCCTTAACAGGTGGATATCATGATCAATCATTAATCTCCTTAACAGCAGAGATCATGATCAATCATAATTTCATTAAAGCGGAGATCATATCAATCGTACTTTCTCAAACAGCGGAGC
>JADBJO010005209.1:0-40000 GCA_016801955.1 Conus betulinus
CAAAGTGTCGTTCGCACGGTGGATTCACTGCGTTATTTATAGGGTAAGACCTTCTATCAGTGTACGATTACCTCAAATGTGTACATACATAAAAAAGCTGTGCTTAGAGATAATACAAAAAGACATTAAGTCTGATGTGAAATGCCATTGATAACACAAAGGCTTTAAGACTGGAAAAGACTTGACCAAACATTAGCAGAACAAAGCATCTCCTTCAAAACAAACACAGCAATTATCTGGCACACAAAGAAGACATCGGAAAAGGGAAGGAACGAATGTTGTTCTGAACACTAGAGTGAGCGCAGGTGGAAGAAGTGCTGACAGTGTAGGATTTGTGAAATGGGAATTCACCCTGCAGTGTGATGAGTGGCAATGAGACGGTTGACGTTCAGTCGAAGACAGGTAGCAATATGGAGCAATTCAGCCACCCAGTGACCTACAGAGATGCCAAAACTATCACTTACATCTAATATATACAATATCAAATCCAGCAGAAAGCTGGGTGCAGACAGTGGTGCTGAACCAATCCATCAGCTCCAGAGTTACCATCAAAGAATCCACTTCAGACTAAGAACTTGCCACAACTGATTGCTTAGTGACCTCAGCTGAATACAGATTGTCCAGACAGACGAAACATCTGTGTGGCACTGGATCTCAGACCCTAGACCCCATCCTCCAACACTGTCCAGCTATTGATGTTCTTTGGCATCCAACCTGACCACAAGGTGCAGGACGGCAGATGCAGCTCTGGGGCAGCCGATAAGACCTCGAGAAGACTGGTATTTAACGTGGCGATATGATTGAAGATCTGATGCACCCAAAATACTCCACAGCAGAAGAAGAAGGAGCAGTCAAATCGGAATGGCTTTACAATGCTCCAAAGGTAGATCGTAACAGAATGAAGCGACTGTAATTTGGGAGGCTGCAGCTATTACATGTACATGTCCATAGTAACCTGGCACGCTGGTGAATGATCTCTAATCTTCAATCTTCTCAAGAAAGGAAAACTGCAACACTGCCAGGAAACCTCATGATCAGTTTGATCAACCATATCTACCTAGGTAGGCAGCCCGTTGTGTACACGAGTGTGGTGGATTGTAAAACACTTAGAGCTTGGTCTATAGCCGAAAATAGGCGCTATATAATATTCATAATAATAATAATAATAATAATTATTATTATTATTATATTATTATTATTATAACAATAATACCAGCACTATAATCGTCTAAACAATTCTGAATACTTTACAGCCCTAGGCGGATACCAATATTGCTGGAAAGAAACAGAAAACGATGGATTCCCCCAAAAAGGAAATGTACCATAGCACAAATATTTCCATTGGTATCTTTTGCAAAAGCACCACGACACCTGAGCTAATTCTATTACGTCTTCCTCGACTTCAAGAACGCATTTAACAGAGTTTAGCCGGATGCGCCATGAACCACATGGATGAAATTTTATGTTGATGAAATCCGCTGAGCACTATCCAGAACTCTACCCCAAAATAACCAGGCTGCTAATGGATACTGGCTCCGTATTTGCGTTGCAATTTGTCAGGGTTACCTTGCATCTTCATTTCACATCCCGCAGTGGGATGACTGGGAATCAGAAGGCTGATGCTGTGTCACAGGCAGGCAGCAGTATGGAGTCATTGTGATTAATACACTTGAAGACCACGTCAAAACTTAGCATTGGAGGAAGAATTACCACGAACCTCTTTCAGATAACGTCGACCGCCTGGCACACAGTGAACAAGAACTTGCCAAGCCTGTACAGACTGAATGAAGCGTCGAGAATATATGAACATGGAAATTCAGAAGACCAAACTGAGCACTGGTCACCATCACTGATATACGTGCCCACGGAACGAAGGTAGGAACAGTGCAACAGCTCATTCACCTGGGATCCAGCATTAGCAACGAGGAACCCAGGAAGAAATTCCATCAAGGGCAGTGAAAGCAATGGCAAACTCATGTCCTAATTGACTTGTTAGGAAGAACAATCACATTTCAATGAAGTTAATTTGAGAAAGAAATGGGGTTAGTTACCACCAAGGACAGAGACAAACGCTATGACAGGACAAGACACAATGCATTTCGACCTCGCGGGTCTTCTTCAGGCGAAAACAAGTAACGTTTAGGACAGTAACAACAAAGAACGAGAAGCAACTTATCTGCTCATGGTCTTCACGTGTTCAAAATGACTGCCGGACGGAAACGGGGCCACCCACGAGGGGATCACGGGAGGGGAAATGTGGGGAAGGGGGAAGGGGGGATGGAGGTGGTGTGAAACAAGGGTGTTTGGCGCTTGTTATGTAGAATAGTATGATATATTAATGACAGTAGTGAATAAAGACGGATTGATGGAGCACAAGATCAGCATCCTATGCGTACAGCTATACTTCATTTTTTCTTGTCAAAACGTGAGTGCATTCTCACAGCCCATGTGGAAAGAAGAATTCAATCCATCGCAACGAGGTGTCAGCGCATGATACTAACCAACAGATGTACCGATCCTATCTGCAATGCCTAACTGTGCAAGACCACTGTACAGCACATCAGAATATTAAAACAGATCTGATGACAACAGTTGAAACAAATCCACTACGGCAAGATCATATGAGAAGATCCAAAGGCTTGCTGAATCAATCGTGCAGAGAACTCTTGGGTGAGGGAGGCAGACGAGGAGAGAGAAGAAACAACTGACTGACAACGTCGCAGAATAAGCAGGAAAGCCATTTGCAGAGACTTAAAGGTTGGCACACAGCAGACACAGCTGAATGCACACGGTAAACAGTCTCCAGCGCGGCACTTTGATAACTCTGTGCAGTCAGGGGAGAAAGGTATGTGGCAGAGCAATGAGAATGGTCAGGGTCAGTAGTGCTAACAACGACACCTACATGATAGCTGTTACTAACAAAGATGTGTGACAAGAGCAATGAAAATGGTATGGTCAGTAGTACTCAACAATGACACCTACACGGTAGCTGTTACTATCAAAGCAACACAGAAGGCACTGAATCTGCTGTATGAAAGCAAAAAGGTTCTGGAACAAGACAAGAGAAGACCCGTGTGATTTTTCGGTGAAAATGGGAAGGAAGTTGGGATGGAATGCCTGCTTTTATCTACCTGTGTCCAGACACTTATCAGTGTTGAATGCGGTTGCGTAGCAGCAGCACCAGAAGCAACAGCAGCAGTGGTACTACAGAAGTAATGGTTGTGGTAGTAGTAGTAGTAGTAGCAGTAGCAGTAGCAGCAGCAGTAGCAGCAGCAGCAGCAGTAGTAGTAGTAGTAGCAGCAGCAGCAGCAGTAGAGTAGCAGTAGCTGCAGAAGCAGCAGCAGCATAGCATTAGTACTAATTTCCCTGGTAGTACGACAGAGGAGGGGTGGTTGCATATTGGAAGTGCTTAGTATTGATGATAAGTAAGCGTGAACACATGAGCAGGGGGAAAAAAAAACCGTGTGCGTAAGCACGCACACGTAAAACGTGAGCGAACGTGCGCGCATGCGCGCCCCCTCCCCACCTCTCCCACCCCCTCCCCCCCCCCCCCCCCCACACACACACACACACTCTTCGTCTACACTTTATCCACACTGAAAAGTGGAATGGTAATGGAGTTTAATGAAACAAACTGTAAGAGAAAAAGACAGGTGTTAATCTAACACCTTACCTCCTTCCTGCTGGAGTGATGCCAGGGGGAAAAGAAGGAAAACGACAAACAACATAACTCCCATTTTCCACATCATGACTCGTTCAGTTCTGAAACAGGCAAATTTAGGTCAGGTTAGCTCCCATTTCTGGTTCATACTGGGATATACCGTGAGTAAAAAGGCGTACAGTTGTTCCCTGACATGTAGGTTTTGTTTCCTACCTCATCGAAAATCCACAGACTTTCTCCATCATGGTCATAAATGGGTGGAGTTTTGAAAATCAAAGTTACATAATGTGTGGCCCTTCATGCTCTCATAGTAATTTCAGTTTGGATCTACTTTCCAGATCTTTATTGTTGAAAATATATGTCGAAACTGTCAGAATCAGTAAGTTCATTGGAACACGCTGGTTCCATGACTGAGCAATTATTGTTCCCACTTGGGGGTTGAAATGGTGGAGACTAAGTGTAGCTGTGCACTTCCAAAATGACTGGACTGGTAGGCTGCTCTCAGACGACCTGATTTGATGGCTCTCCTCTGGACTTTTGATGCTAGCACGGTGACAGTGTTACCCGAGTGTCGTTGTGATCGTGTTTTGGTGGGATGAGTCGTGTGGGAGTAGGGCGGGTGGCTGGGGGGTAGGTGGGGGGGTGGGGGTGGAGGATGGGGACAAGTAAACAACCACAGAAAATGAGCAGTGTCGTGCTAGTCACTGGCCGGATTTGAACTGACAACGTCAGACTGCAAACTCAGTGCTCTATCCTTGAGCCTGCCAGGAACCCATGGTTGTGTTCCTCCAGGAAGGCACTGGTGTTGTTGTTGCTGCTGCGGTTGTTGTTGCTGCTGCTGCTGTGTGCTACTTTTTTATAGTTGACACATGGTTTTTGAAATAAGCATATCACCAAGAGTGTTTGAGTGGTTGCAACAAGGAGAGAAAAATATCACTACTGTTTCTTTAGTCAGCCAAACATGGTGGTGTGTTTTTCTTCAGATTCCAGATAAATTGACATGATATATTTTTTTTTAGCTTAATTGAAAAAAAAAAATTCATGCCGCTCCACAAAGCAGAATGATTCCCTGGATGATGTAATATATACAGATGATATATCCTGATAGTTTCATTACATGAGCAATATTCCTGGAGCGAGGATGCGAATTGCTCGCTCTCTGCACAGGCCAAATCTGTGACCTCTGTATCTCACTTACGTAGTTTGCTTGTTTTTTCAGCATTATGCTCAAACTTTGACTTAGATTTCAAGTTCCTCTCCATGTACTAGGAAGCTTGCAAACTGTAAACTGTTAATCCTCCTGTTTTGTTTTAAATCAAAAGATAGTATCGAGTAGTGTTCGGCGGGGGAAAGAGCTACTGATCAGGATCCGTCATCGGCGCTCAACACGCACATGGACTTTGGTGTTTTTATCCTAACATGAAAAACACATACATGGACATCCCAGTAAAGCAGATCAGAGTGAAAGGTACTCTTCAAGTGTTGAACACAAGCCTTTTATTCCAATCAACAGTGGATAGACAATTTCCTGATATCTTTAGCAGAATCTGAAATTAAAGGTCCCTAATCACAGGTCGACTCGTTTCTAGAGGGCTCGACGATCTGTTCTCATTACATTCCTTCCTACTCCTCTTTTAACATTTTTCCCTGCGAAACGTTTCACAAAGAGCAAAGACAGGTAGAGAAAACTATAGAATATTCTTATCCCCACTGTCTTATACCAGATTGCATGTGTCTCAATGCTTGGGTGAAAATCTGCGGCAAATTAGGACTTCAGAGGGGGCAGGCAATGTGTAATATTGCAGACAAATAAACAGGACACACACAACTTTTATAAAGCCACAAAGGCAACCAACAACGAGGCCAAACATAATAGTAAACTAACGGATCCAGTCCTAAGTCGGTTCTCCTTTCACGTGATTCTCCTCCTCTCCACACTCGACCTTTTTCCGCCATTCCCTATAGAGCACCCCCACTGAAAACCGCGCCTTTCCAGGAAGCACACCAGTCCGGAGCAGGGAGGCAGAGACGTTGATGATATGAGGAGTCCAAAACCCCAGTGAAACCTGTAGAGGATGCGACTAGCTCCCAGTCAGTAGCAGCGGCACAGTAGCTGTAGTTACTCTGTCATATTCATTTTGACGTGATGGCAAACAAACTTGATAATGGACTATTGTTTCTGTGACTACTTAAAGCTTACTAATATATATATATATATATATATATATATATATATATATATGTGTGTGTGTGTGTGTGTGTGTGTGTGTGTGTGCATACACATAGCTAGCTAGCTAGCTAGATAGACAGACAGATAGATGTGGGTCAAATAGCTTCACTGCATTGTGGAAGTCTCGGGAGAGACAAGGCTGAGGGAGTAAACCCTGAAAGAAAACCCGTAGTGGAACCTCTAAGGCAGTTGTTTAACACACCATAATACCTCCCAGCAACTCCTTCTGCTGCGCTCGCACCATACTGTACTGGCTAGTCCATTCCGTTGGACCCTACCAGTAAGGCTGAGGGGGAGGGGAGGGGGGAATTCTGGAGATTGGGCACCCCAGGTCCTCCATACACTTCACCCAGGCCTGCGCCCAGGAGATGTCACTCCAGTGCCGCTGTCCAACCGACAAAAAAAAAAAAAAAAAAAAAAAAAAAAAAAAAAAAAAAAACACGAGAGACAGCAATTGCAGCTTAGGAGCTCAATGCGTATTGACGTAAGCTCAAGCGATACGGGTTGTCTTCGACAGTGGGAGGGACCACTGGTCAGCTACCACCCGCTTCAAGCTGGGCAGCCCTCAGCCATAACGCCAGTCTGCCTGCGTCAATGGGTCTTGGAGCTAAGGACTAAGACCGAAAGCAGACTGTAAACCCTGCACAGAGCGAAGAAGATAGAAGAAGGAAATAAAATCACCAGCCATGACGGCTGGCAACTTTGAACTTCGCAGCGATGGGTCCTGACATTTCTTTGAGCTCCAGCAAGTTTATGACGCCAGTATAACGACCATTAACGACTGTGAGCTGAAGCGGTCCAACATTGACATCACCACGCTGCAAGAGACAAGACTCTCCTCCAGTGGCAGCCTCTGCAAGAAGGACAACACGTTCTTTTGCTAAGGACTGGAGCCAGAGGAGCACCGACTGTGTGGCGTCCGATTCACAGTGCGAAGCTCTCCTGTCCATCGTTGAACCACCTTCTAAAGGGACAATTGGAATTCTCTCTCTGTGTGGCTCACAACCTCTCCTGGACCAACAACAATCCTTAGTGTCTACGCCCCCCACATTCTGCTCTACAGCTGAGACTAAGGATGAGTTTTATGAAGTGCTGGAAGGCAAGATCAGAGAGGCACATGCAAAAGAATACCTGTTCTTGCTCAGGGACTTCAACGCCCAGATTGGTGCAGACCACAGCTCCTGGCCGAGCTGCATTGGCTGCTGGCAAGCTCAACAAGAACGGACAGTGCCTACTTGAGTTCTGTTTCTTCCATGGCTTCTGTACCGCCAACACCTTCCCCACCAAGCCACAACACAGAATGTCCTGGAGGTACCCTAGATCCCACCACTGGCATCAGCTGGACTTCGTGATCACCCCCCCCCCCCCCCCCCCCCAAACTCATGCGCAACCACATGCTCATTACCCGCAGCTACCACAGCGCTGACTGCGACACTGAGCACCCACTGGTTGCAGCAAAGTGCGTCTTCAACCCAAGCAAATCCACCACTCCAAGCAACAATGACGTCCTCAAATCAACACAGCCATGACGTCAATGCCCAGACTGCACGGACATTTCGCCAGAGCCATTGCCAACGCCCTAGAGGATTGCCTGGCAGACAGCACTTCAACATGGTGTGAACCACATCCACGACACCATCCACCAAACTGCCTCAGACGCACCTTTGGGAAGAGAGCGAGGACGAATGGAGACTGGTTTGGAGCAAGAGAAAGAGCCTGCCATTGCTGCTAAGCAAGCCACACTCATTGATCACAAGAGAGAGCCCTCTGCAAAGACATTGGATGGACCCAAAAAAGCTTGCAACAACGCCTAGCGGACTGCCTGTAAATGTGCCAATGAGTACTGGGGTGGACCTGTGCCAGAGCATCCAGATCCAACCGCAGCAGCATCCACCCCATGTACGAGGGCGTGTAGAAAGTGTTTGGCCCAAGCGCCATCAAGATCGTTCCACTAAAATCTACCTTGGGATACGTCATCACCGTGACTAAAGCAAATAGATGGACAGATGGGCAGAGAAACTACCAGGAACTGTACTCCAGGAAGAACTCAGTCATTCACACAGCCATTGAGAACGCTATGCTCCTAGAAGCCATGGATGAACTCGATGCCCCACCCATCATTGAGGAACTCAGCAAGGCCATCGACTCGCTAGTTTGTGGTACAGCTCCAGGTAACAACGGCATTCCGCCAACAGTCATCGAAGCCAGCAAGAAGAACTCTCTCCTCGGTCACCTTCATGCGCTTCTGCTGAAGTGTTGGGAGGAACGGACCGTGCCCCAGGACACATGCGATGCAAAAATCGTCATGCTATACAAGAACAAAGGAAACTGCAGTGGTTGCAACAACTATCGCGGAATATCCCTTCTCAGCATTGTTTGGCAAAGCTTTTGCCTACATCGTTTTCAACTGGCTGCAGCTACTCGTCGAATGAATGTACCCAAAGGCACAGTGTGCCTCCCCAGCTGCGAGGTCGACGATTTACATGTCGTTCTTCTTGAGGCAGCCACTAGAGAAGTGCCGCCATCAGACACGACCCTTAACCATCGCCTTCATCGCCCTTCCAAGGCGTTCGACATGGTCAGTAGATCAGTTCTCTTCATCTGGAATTAATTGTTTTATTATAATTTAGTCCCTTGTGGATTCATTCCAAGAACTGGCCCTCAGTACTTGTGTCTTAAGAGGTTATCTTTTTATATTTTCTACTTTTCACAAGAAAATGTAGCTTGTTTTGCTCTTTCATGATTTTCTTTTGCTTCTTAGGTGACACCTTTGGTTTTTTTTTTTTTTTTGAAAACTCACTAACATACTACTACGGTATTGCACACCAGCCTTTTTCTGGTATAGCATTCTTCTTAAAACCGAAAAGGCAGAGGAGTTAAATTACCACTTTCCGCGGTCACTGAGAAGAAACAATCAGGTTTCGAAATATCGGTATCTGACCAGGAGTTATATGTTAGTGAGCTTCCTCCCCATTGGAGATGGACTCCCACTTCGTACATTATAAGCTTGCTGAAGGTTCATTTTGAGAAGCATTTAGTATTCCCCATTCACCCACTTTTTCCTCTCCAAACTTTCGTTTTTGTTTAGTTCTATTACCTTTTTCGCTGGCTGCTTTGGGGGTGCTGTTGCATTCTTTTTCGAACCCTTGGCGGTCGGAACACCACAGAATTATGGACTGTGGTGTGTCTCTATCTGACGCCAAGAGCACAGACACATCAGCCGTGTCTCCCTGATGAGTCCGATCCAGCGGACGAAAGGCCTCGGAGCAGGCGACACATATAAATCTGTCTTCGGGAGGGATTGCGATAGTTTCTTCATGCAGCCAGGGTGTTCATTTTGGGCACGCTACCGGTGTTTATATATTGTGTGTGTGTAAGCGTGAGTTCTGCATGTGTTTCACGCGGCCTGTATCTTTTTACAATTTTGATTTTTTTTGGGGGGTGCGTTCAGGGAGGGGTGTTTAAGGAATGGTGTGTTGACAAGAATTTCCATTTGTGCCTGCAATTGTTTATGATCTCAACTTTTGAATTCAGAGTTGCTAGATAGAGAGGTTTGCATAATATCAGCCACTTTTCTGTAGAACATAGGTTGCATTTTTTAGAGATATTGTTGTATGGTGCTGCTCTTTTTATAATTTTCCATGATATATTATAGTCTATTTTTTTATCTTTAAGTTTCCAAATGTGTTTGCTTAGTTCTGTTTTGGTTTTTATTTTTTTTTTTTTTGAAGGACTGTTTATGGTTTGCATATCTAGTTTTGAAATGGTTTGCAGTAATCCCTATGTATGTTTCTTTGTCACTATCAGTTGTTACTGTGGCTTGGTATACAATATTATTGTAAAGGCATTTATTATTCAGGGGGCATTGATCTTTTTTTTGTGCAGTTACAAGATGTCCTTTTGTTACCCTTTTTGGCTGTGTTGCCTTTAGTTTTGTTAGATGAGTCAATTATGTTTTTTGAGGTTGGGCATACATGAATATGATAGCTTGACGGTGTTTTTATTGAATATTTTAGATAGTACATGTTCTTTTGGAAATGTTATAAGAATTTTAAAGATTCTTTTCCTACATTAGTCTTTATTCTTCCATCATATGGGGGATTATACCATATGATCTTCCTTTTTCCTGTTTTTCTTATTACTGTTCATGTTATTATCTGGGTTGTATTGTAGTTTGTAGTTGTAGCCACTTTTTTTCAGTGCCTCTTGGTATTCAACTGCTGCACTGTTGAATACTTTCTCGTTGCATGACAGGTTAGATAGTCTTTTGTTTATGCCATTGGGTATGGTTTTTAGGATAGAAGGTGGATGGTTACTTTTGATGTCTACGTAGATGGGTGTATCATTAGGTTTTTTTTTATATGGTTTGTATACATGATCATTAAGGTCTAATGTTATGTCTAGGTAGTTTACTACCTTCTTGTTGGCTTCTACTGTGATTTTTAAGTTGTGGCTTTGGAAGATTTTGCAAAGTTCTTTTTTCTTATTTTCAATGGTTTTTTGGTTTATTGTTTAGCGCGGCGAGGCCATCGTCTCTGTACAAGCCAACCTGTTTACCAAGTGTTTTCTGTATATTGGATAACATAAATAGTCCAACTAGTTCACATGTTTCGGCACCATCATATGAACCCATTGTGACATCAAATGTGGAATTATTGCTGGTTTTTTTTTGTCCAAGTATCATTATTACTGCTGTGGAGTAGAGTTTTTTTTTAGTGTGGAAGATGATTTCCATCTCAGCCTCTGTTATGTTTGTATATTTGTTAGCAAATTTTAAAGCTTTGGTAAGCAATTCCATCATCTATGGATGGATAAAAATCCACTATGTCAAAAGTGATGAACACTGTGTTTTTCTGTTTGTTAATTTCCTTGAACCATTGGATAACTTCGTAGCTATTTTTCCAAAGGTTGTATTCAGTGTTTGATTTTATGTCCCTCTAGACTTTTCCAGATTTTTTTTTTGCTTATTTTGCCTAATTCAGACTTGGATGGGTTTATTAATCTACATGTTGTTGTTTTGTGGGGAAATTAGGTTTGTGATCTTTAAGTGTTATAAAAGCTTCTTTTATTGCTGTTGTTTCTATCCTATCATTTAGATCCATACGGTGCACAAGTTTCTTTTTTCTTTTTTTACAAATGCTGTCATATGTGGTTTGATCCGTTTTTTTTGTAGTTTTTTTCTGAATATTTTTTTTGTTGAGGAGTTGAGAGTATTCATTAGTTCCATTTTATAGAAATTGCTGTGTCTTATCAGCCTTTACGAATACCTTTTTGTCATTTTGAATTTGTTTTATTTCATTTTGTAATTTTGTTTGGAAATTGTTGTATGATTTTCTGAATTCAATATTGGCTATTAGTCTTTTCATATTGTCTTCAAAAGGTTTCATTTCCTCTATTATGGGTGGCGATCTCCATGACTTAAAACCGTATGTTTTTTTATCTTCACATTTTTTGCATCAGGGTTCAGGAAGAAGAACGCCTTCCATCTCATGTTGCGCACAAATTTTTCAGTCTGCTCTATTAGTTTTTTTGATGTAAGATTGTGGGTTAGAAAACGGTATATTTTTAGTGGACTGCCCCAAGTTGATTTTCTCCATTTTAAGTTTAGGTTCTGTCAGGCTAGAGTGCTCAACGTAAGGAGCGATTATCACAAATAAAACTAGAGAGCCAGCGAGAACTCCAAAAACGCTCAACGGGAAGGGAGCGACATAAGTTTAAAAATGTGATTAAAAAAGAGATTAAAAAAACACCAACAAGCTTGTTTCCAGCTCTCTGCTCTCTTCAGGGTGTTCATTTTGGGCACGCTACCGGTGTTTATATATATATGCAACCACAAACAGTCCTTCAAAACTGAAAAATATAAAAACCAAACAGAACTAAGCAAACACATTTGGAAACTTAAAGATAAAAAAATAGACTATAATATATCATGGAAAATTATAAAAAGAGCAGCACCATACAACAATATCTCTAAAAAATGCAACCTATGTTCTACAGAAAAGTGGCTGATATTATGCAAACCTCATCTAGCAACTCTGAATTCAAAAGTTGAGATCATAAACAATTGCAGGCACAAAGAAATTCTTGTCAACACACCATTCCTTAACACACCCTCCCTGAACGCACCCCCCAAAAATCAAAATTGTAAAAAGATACAGGCCGCGTGAAACACATGCAGAACTCACGCTTACACACACACAATATATATAACACCGGTAGCGTGCCCAAAATGAACACCCTGAAGAGAGCAGAGAGCTGGAAACAAGCTTGTTGGTGTTTTTTTAAATCTCTTTTTAATCACATTTTTAAACTTATGTCGCTCCCTTCCCGGTTGAGCGTTTTTGGAGTTCTCGAATAAAAAACACAGAAGTAGACAGTTTCATTTTAAATTGTATTCTCCAATAATAATTTTCGCTTAAAAAGCTTCTTCAGTAATGGCCATTACTGAAGAAGCTTTTTAAGCGAAAATTGTATTGGAGAATATACAATTTAAAATGAAACTGTCTACTTCTGTGTTTTTATTTTACTCCAAATATATATATATATATATATATATATATATATATATATATATATATATATATATATATACTCACACTTACAGACACATGCACTCTCATGCAATCACTTATGTTTCATTTCGTTTTCTTCTCAGACACCTGCCTCATTTGTTGGCTTTCATCATGTTTTTTCTTTGGAGACTAAGATTGTGTTATTATGCTCATATGAAAAACTACATATCCAGTGCAGAGTTCTTCCACCGTTTTCCCTCATTTGGTAAAAGCAGTAAGTGCAGCAGCTTAAACATATCAGCCAATACTTATTGGTACAGTCATATATCCGGGCACCGTGTATCATACGTCAAAATATCAAAATCAATGGTGATTTTCAATCGATTATAATCTATGCATCCTGTGTATGGCGAGTGAATGTCTTATGTACCGGGCGAGGAAGAAGTAAGGACAAAAATTGTGGGAAACGTAGGATGGTGGAGACCTTCCTTACAGAACAAAGCAACAAGAAGGAAAACCGTGGGAAAACTAGAGGTTGGAGGATCCCCCCTCCCCCCCCCCCCACACACACACACACACACACACATTCTTTGCCTGAAAATGTGCAATAACGACCAGAATGCGTTCTGGTTGAATAATTATAATGTGCAATAATGTGCAAATGACACGACAAAGTTCTTTGTAGGAACCCACGGTGGACATTCTCCTTTGTTCATACTTGTTTACACTTTATTTTCATTTCCTTTCGTTGTTGTTGTTATTGTCGTTGCATTTTTATGAATCCCAGGTTTGAAAGCCACAACAACTATTTTTTGTTTAGGCTATACCATTGCAGAGCTTTCAGAGTCCACAGATATCCAATACTGTTTTCTTTTCCTGGATTTGTATGTGAACTGTTTACACATGTGGACAACGTTCTCAACAGTGTACATGTGTCAGCCCAAGAGCACATACATATCAACACGAGTCCTACGAACTCTGGGAAAGCAAAAGCATTGGATTTGGCTCCTTTTTTGTGACTTTCCTTGTCCTTTTTGTCTTAAGAAGACCGATAGGTCGAAGCGCGTTGCGTCTGATCTGTCTTGCTTGTTCCACGTGTTGATGGCCTAGTAACCAATACTCGAGCTCCCTTGTTTTTAATTACAGCCTGCAGTCACACTGTATTAAAGTTAAAGTGCCCTTGTCAAACCCTGGACTGTTTTCAAACTTTACCATAGGTAAAGAAAACATTAGATATCTGCTTATCAAGTCACACAAAAAACAACAATGGAAGTAATGTGGGGTTTTTTGGGGGTTTTTTTGTGTTTTTTTTTCTTTTCGTTTCAAGGTCAACCCCATTGGGGACTAGGTCGATTTGTGAGACAATGTGTTCCTCACCCCAAAAGGGGGAGGGAAAAAATAAAATAAAAATAAAAGCAACAAGAAAAGAGGAAAAAAAAAAAAAAAGGTGTGAGAGGTCAAAAAGAAAGTAGGGGAGGCCGGCATAGAGAGAAGGCTCTTTCCTTGAATGGATACGAGAAGGATAGATTGATAGAACGATAGATGGGTAGATAGCTCGAGTAATAGACAGACAGGTAAACAGAGAGACAGACAAACAGACAGACAGACAGATAGATAAAGAGATTTATGGAGAGATAGAGAGATGGGGAGTTGGGTTGGAGTGATAGGGAGGGAGTGGGGTGATGGAGGGAGGGGAGGTGTAGGCAGTTAGCGGCGGGGGAGGATGACAGTAAGAGGTAGGAGGGAGGGATAAAAAAAATTGAGAGTGAGGGAACTTGATTGAGAGAGAGGGTGGAGAGTCTGGGGATAGGTAGGTGATAGAGGGTTGGGAAGCTAATAGATGAACAGGGAGGTTCGCTATGAGGTGAAGACGATATATTGGTGATAGAGTGGGAGGGGGGTGAGCTTTTTTTTTTTTTTTTTTTTTTTTTTTTTTTTTGGTGGGGGGTGGTTAGTGGGGGGGTGGGGGATGGGGGGGGGGGGATCTATAAAGAGGCGAAGAGAAAGATGATGTAGG
This sequence comes from Conus betulinus, assembly GCA_016801955.1. NCBI lineage: Eukaryota > Metazoa > Mollusca > Gastropoda > Neogastropoda > Conidae > Conus > Conus betulinus. The sequence goes on from JADBJO010005209.1 coordinate 14,421, forward strand.
CTTAGATGATAAATTAAACCCGATTCTTATAATTTCAGTATCGTAGTATGTTTCATAATTCCACCTTTTGGTTACCCAAACCCTATTATGTTTGAAATCCAGCGATTGCCATGTGTTATGTTTAAGTCCCTCCCTTTAAATTCAAGAAAAGCGAAAGATTTCTTTTTTACAACATAGAGCCTAATCTCGATGTAGGTCTCTTTGATAGACCGGAACGTGGTGGGGAAAAAAACACACACGCACACACACACACACACACACACACACACACACGCCATAAAAGCAAAGCAAAACAAACAAACAACAACGCAAAGCAAAGAGAGAAAAAAGAAAAAAACAAAAACAAAAACAAAAAAAAACCGAAAAGAACACTGCGGAACAGTTTCCCAACCAGCTGCTGAAACAATTACGAGCATATCGGCATGCGTTACCGTTTTGCTCCGACATAGTCATGAACTTTGCTTACTCACTGATACTGAAATATTCCTCGCTTATATACGAGGCATGGCTGGCAGTGGTCACGGGGGAATTATGACTGCGGTTCTGTAGCGTGCGGTGCGGCAAAGCAAACGCCCCAACGCTCACACACCACCAAAACCACATGAAGCAAGAGTGACAATACACTACTTTACTACACCAATATACATACACTCATTCACACACGAACTGGTGGGGAAGGGCACCAAGTCGGAAGAGGGAATATAGACTGAGAGCTTAGACGGTAATGGGGGACGAAGAAGAAGATAGCTTTATCCAGAACTAACTATCCTATTTGACAAAAAAAGAAAAAAAAATATATCCCTCTGAGTGCCCAGGAAAACCACCAAGTCTCAACCTAGCCCACTATTCAAAATACCCACTTCCCACAGAAGAGAAATAGGAGGAGAAATATTATAACATTCAATAACAGGTTCCCCACAACTCAAAATTCGTGTACCAGTCTTGGGGAAAAAAATCAAATAAAAAAATGCCAATTTCTTTACATTGAAAACCAAAGTCACAGATTCCCAAATTTTCCAGAACCTAGCCCACTTCCACCCCCACACAAACCAACAGTCCCTTCAAACGTCTACAACACTTGACCTGGTGGAAGGCTGGCTCCAAGTGTGGTCCAGAGGGTCCAACTCGGGGTGTGGTTCTTGGGCTGTAGAATCGAGGCAGGGTAGAAGGTGTTTGACGAATTTTGCCCGACACTGGAAACGGATATTGACAACGGCGCTTGGACTCTTCTGTGCTGACCCCCACAGGTTGTTCCTGGGATGCTAATTGCAAAAGGAAAAAAAGAAACATACGGTAGAGATCAATATCTTACATTGCTGTTTAAAATGTAGACTGTCCTTTGTCAGAGAAAGTGTGGGGGTGGTAGGTGTAGCAGTGGAAAAGTCAGTGGGAAGAGTTAACAGTCGGTTGGGCTAGACTGTCCACTGGTCAAAAAAAACTTTGACCAAAACAAAAACAACAACAACAAAATACACTGGTTCCTTAGCTACGTCTGGCATGAAAAGATGGGAGCACACCCTTCTCCTTCCACTATTCTTAACATCTCTCAACCATCGTCAGGAGACCTGCTACACTCAGGTGGCTCCATAGGGGGAGATCAATATTTCAATCCAATTAACATTATACCTCAGGTCATGCTCATGCTGATCCAGAAGTTTGAGCATTTAACCACTCTCTAACTGCTCTACAACTCACAGACATGTGATGAGCATTATCATAAAAGCGAAAAAGACATTCCTTCGTCTCGAGCAAATCCATTTATTGCCGGTCGCCTAGATTACGGTTTTTTCATCTGAAGGAATGCTACAGTTCAGTGTTTTGTGAGAACACACCAATTTTCCTCACTCGGATCACAAAGCAATATCATTAGAACTCAACAGCAGCGATGTTAATCGTGGACCTAACTATTGGAAATCTAGTAATAGTTACTTAAAGGACCCAGTATTTTGTTTAGAATATGAATGATTTATTAGACAGAGGAATTAATAGCCTTCCAGACTCAAACTCATACATGCATGCACGGGAATTATGTAAAATCAAAATTAGAGATGTTTGTAGTGAAAAATGGGAAAAATTCTTGACAATAAATGAAAACAAAATGATGAAAAGAAATTAGAGTTTGAAATCTTGGAAGTTGAAACACAAATGATTAATAACGTTACAAGTTAAGACAACCAAAAACAATATTTGATATTAAAACAAAAGTTAGAATTACTACAAGCACACAACGCAAACGGTGCGCAGGTAAGAGCACGAATTAAGTGGATTGAAGAGGGTGAATGTAACACTAAATATTTCTGCAGTTTTAAAAAAAACAGGAGGAAAGAAGAAAGTTATCACAAGGTTGTGTAAAGACACAGGGGAAGTAATTACAGATCAGCGGCAAATTTTAGAAGAACAGGTAACATTCTAAAAAAAAATTGTAAAGTCAGCCGGTAAAAGTACACAACGTTAGTGAATCTGTTGATGTATTCTTAGAAAACGAAATCATTCCTTGTTTGGATGAAAATGACGTTGCCAGTTGCGAGGGTACGGTCGCTATGGAGAAAACAACAAACGCCTTAAAAAAGATGAAAAATGGATCAGCGCCAGAAAACGATGGAAATAACTATTGAGTTTTTCAAATATTTCTGGAATAAATAAAAGTTTCTTAACACTCGTTTGTGGAATCTTTTGATAAATGAGAACTAGCATATACCCAAAAGCAAGGCATAATAACATTGTTACACAAAGGCAAAGAACCTGAAAGAGACAAACTGACTAATTGGAGACCTATAACTCTGACAAACACCGACTACAAGATAATGGCAAAAGTATTAGTAGAAAGACTTTGAGGAGTCATCCACGAACTAGTTAAAAACGATCAAGTAGGATATATCAAAGGCAGAAACATTACTACAATTACACAATCAATAGATGATGCAATCAGTTACCTTAACCAAACAAATGAAAGGGGTTACATACTGGCAGTTGATTTTTCAAAAGCCTTTGATTCAGTGTCAAATGATTTTTTTTCTGTTGCATGCTTTTAGTTTTTTTTTGTTTCGGAACTGAATTTAGAAAGTGGGTTACCATACTGACGAAGAACCCAGCTAGCTCAATAAATCATGGGGGATGGATATCTGAAACCATTTAACCTTTCTTGTGGAATTAGACAATGATACCCTTTTTCTCCATTAGCCTTTTTTTTGGCAGTGGAGTTGTCAGCGATAAAAGTCAGAAATAGCTCCATATCTGGCATCAACGTCCAACCACTGTGCCAGATAATAATCCTTTAAAAATCAAACAATGGTGGATGATACAACCCTATTTCTCAGAGATAAAAGAGGCATGGTCAAGGCTTTGGAAATCTTTACAACATTCCAAAGTTTCTCAGGTTTAAAATTAAATATACAGAAAACGAAAGTCTTACCCGTTGGAAGGCAGACAGGAGAACCAGAACTTCCTTTCACCACAGTTGATAAAATTAAGATATTAGGTATTTTATTTCCAACGTGATAGGATGGCTAGGAATATTAAAGATAATTGGAGTAATAGGATGTATCAAATGAATAAGCTGATCAGAGAATGGGTACACGGAATATCAGTATACAGGGTAAGATTGTTGTAATAAAAACATTTTTACTTGGTCAGTTTCTTTATGTCATGCAATCCATAGGACTCCCAGAATATGTGCAAAACAAACTTAACTTGACCTTTACAGATTCCTGTGGAAGAAAAGATTTAACAATAGAAAAGCTTTTGAAAAAGTCAAAACAAAAGTAATGGAAGCAAGCGTGGGAGGAAGGCGGGCTTAATATGATTAATCTGAGTAACTTTCAAAACTGTTTGTGTACTTACAATGGGCGGACAAACTCTTTAAAGCCACCGAACAAGAAAACTGGGCATTAATACCCAGATGGCGCTTACACAACACATCGCAAAGACAGATGCTTTTTGTATAAACTGCAGAGCTAAAGACGTAAAAGTGTTAAGTTTTAGTTAGTAATGATTCTGGAAAGATGTGTTTGCAGTTTATCTAAACCACAAAATACTAATAAAACTTAATGATATCGACAAAAACAATCTCCACAGTCAACAGCTTTTTGACAATAATTCAATTCGTTATAAAATTCAGGTATTATATTTCAAAAACTGGGTAAAGAATGGCGTTGAGCAAATTAAAGATATAATTCTTGAAAGAGAAAATAGGCTAGTGACTTTAGAAGAAATGCAGGAAAGGGTTGGCCAAGACAGAGCCCTTACGTCGTTTCAGTACAATGCTGTGATCAACTCCATACCAGCTCCGTGGACCCAGTGGATCCAGTCAGACGAAGCAGGATCAGTAAATCGGTTGTTTCGAAGACAAATTATCAATGTATCAATTTTATCATATTACTGAGTAAAATGTGTATTAGTACTTTCAAAAAGACAAACACGGGTATCCCTCTACAACTAATTTTTGAAAAAAAGTATAATGTCCGAAGGGGTGTAAAAGGAAATCTTCCCTAGGTGGGCAAGCGTGCAAGTCTCAATATGCTTAGGGGGAGGGGGTGGGAGAGAGGGGGTGGGGGAGGAGAGAAAAAAACAACAACATTGTTTGGGCGTTTAATATGAAATAGGGTGGTGGGGGGGGGGGGGGGGGGGGAAGGGTGGGGAGGGGGGGGGGGGGGAGGGGGGGGGGGGGGGGGGGGGGGGGGGGGGGGGGGGGGGGGATGGGGGGGGGGGGGGGGGGGGGGGGGGGGGGTGGGGGGGGGGGGGGGGGGGGGGGGGGGGGGGGGGGGGGGGGGGGGGGGGGGGTGTGGGGGGGGCTGGGGGGGGGGGGAGTTGCGGGGGGGGGGGGGGGAGAGGGAGGGTCTGATTTATTAGGGAGGGGGGGGGGGGGGGGGGGGGGGGGGGGGGGGGGGGGGGATGGGGGGGGGGGGGGGGGGGGAAGGAGAGCGGGGGAGGGTGATGGTCTGATTAGGGGGGGGTGAGGGGGGGAGGACAATACAAATTGCCTATTGTCTCGCTGCTTGGATTTCCTCTTGTCTTCCTTGCGGACCTTTCGTTTTTCGCTGTAAGGTTGGCTTCATCGGGGAACATCCAGTTGGTGAGACGACATATAACAGACTTCTAAATTTCATCTCTTTGACGCCGTTTCTGCCTACCTATCTGTCTGTTCTTTGTCTGTCTGGCGGTCTGTCTATCCGTTGCTCACTCTTCTCTTCTCTTCTCTCTCTCTCTCTCTCTGTTCTTTTTTTTTTTATTCCGGGATGGTGGTGGTGGTGTGTGTGGCGTGAGTAGCGCTCATGCGCTTTGGTAGAGAGATTGAAAGATAGGAAGGAAAATTTGGACCCACCATATGCTTTCAGGTGTGTTCACATAGTGGGGGGAGGGAGGGGGGGGGGGGGTGATGTTTGGGGAGGGGGAAGGGAGGTGTAATAGGGAGAGGGAAAGAAAAGGGAAAGCAACAACAACAGCATAACTCCTAAGTCTCTGCATGCGTATAGGCTTCCCCTTGTCTTCCGTGTGGGCCCTTTTCTTTTCGCTATAAGGCTGGCCATATCGGGGAATAGCCAAATAGCCAGACGATTTGGAACAAATTTGGCATTCATTGCTACGACGCCGCCCTCCGTCTGTCCATCTCTCTCTCTCTCTCTCTCTCTCTCTCTCTCTCTGGAAAAAGTGAAATAAAAGAAAATAATTAAATCTATTGTTTAACGAATGTTGTTTTTTTTTTTGTATAAGCAACGCATTATCACAGCGAGAGTACCAGCACACCACACATAGAACATAAACAACACCAGACCATTTGTAACAAACGCAAAATCACTAACATTAGCAAAAAAATGTACATTTTTAAAGAGCATATACGAACTACGCATGGAGTGAAAGAGACTGCCTGGAGAAAAATAAGATAAAAAAGCTAGTTGTGGAAATTGTTTCTTGTCTTTTTTTTTTCTTTTAGATGAAGAGGACAGTGTGAAGCACCAAAAAATGAAGAGGTGGATTTTGGCATTTGAAAAAAAAAAAATCACCGCCTTAGGTGCTCCAGTGATCCGATAACTGATGCCACAAAAAAGAAAGAAAAAAAAAGAAGAAAATTATATACCTTTTTATGAACAAACTTTTTATTTGCATGATGAACAAACACTTTTTTCATTTGCATACAAAATAATAAAAAAAAATGGGTATCTTCAGTTTGAATATTTCCTTTTTTCTTTCTTAAAATTGACAACAAGGAAAACAACAATTCAAATCAACATAAATATAATTCTTCATCCACTCTCCTGGCACACAGACAAACAAACAAGTGCAAGTCGAGCAGGGCCAGAAGGTAGAGGCGTGACAGGAAGGACTACTCACTCGCCGGCGTAAATATTGTGTCGCACACATGCTACCAACGTTCCGTGACTCGACTCAATAATCAGAAGACCAAAACAAGGGAGACAGGTACGGATAAGCAGCCATAAAAAAAAAAAACTGGTGGTCTCCATTCGAGAACTTACTCAAAAGGGAGAATTTCAATCTCCGACTACCCCGCTATCTAGTATAAGCAATGTGCACAATTACACACCCAAGGTAGCTAATAAAATATTGAACGCTGATAATTTGAAACTCGTTTCCAACAAATAATTATTTCACCACCAACTGTCACAATTTCGACATGTTCGCACTGACCTCAGTTAACATCTGTCGAAGCGCCATTGAAATGAAAATTTGACTTTTGAACCACTCGTTCAAACACAGAAAGATGCGAAGATTTACAAATTCAACCGTAAATAAAGAAAAAGATAAAGTAGTTACCATAACGGCTTGTGGAGTGGGGATGAAAAACAGTTGTCGTTCCTGCCCAATGAAGGGTGCACACACTGACCACGTCTCAGGCGTCTCACAACGAAGTGAAGACCAGGTCTGGAAGACCTCAGGGAAGATACCAAGCTGGTGGAGAAAAGGGTTCTCTCCACTCGGCAGCCAAGGTTCGAGTGATTATCCCCTCTTTTCCAGTTCCATGCCATGTAACACAACTAACCCATCGAAGGTGACACACGACATTAGCCGCTGCACCACTTGCAAACACACTCAGTGGAACTACACAAGACGCCTTGCTCATGGAAGGTGAAGTGAAAAGAAAAAAAAAACCAGGAAGAAAGAACTTAAAAAAAGAAATTTTAAAGCGAACTGTCCGAAAATGGGAGAAGAAAAACTCACGGGCGACACGCTTCTTGCACCTCAACAAGCTTACAGAACTGACATGTACAGTAACCTAAGCATAACCCCCCCCCCCCCCCCCCCCCCCCCCGCATAACCCCCCCGCCCAAAAAAAAAATGTGTGTCCATAGCAGCATCGATTTGGTTATGTTGATTAAAAGGTTGAAACTGGGTAAAATACTTTCTGTTCCAGCAGTCCAAAGTGCCCCATTGCAGAGTAATTCCATTTACAAATGGTGTTGGGGATGAAACTACTCGGTGGCTCCATGCCGGGCATCTTCCAGGTTTTTCAGATTAAAACAAAACTCGTTCATTAGTCATCGTGTGTGACTGGGATCTTTCAACCAAACGTGCCGTTCATGTTTTGACACTTGATGTTCTCTGTCGACTTCTGAAAAGGTTGCCATACTCTTGGCCGTTGGTATATTCCCTGGCTGGGATCATCCCTTCAGCAGCCTTAATCAGCATGCAGTAACAGTCTGATTTGTTTTCAACAGAGGCAACTGGTAATATGAAAATATTTTAGAAATGCATTGGAAGTGTGACGCATACCAGAAAAAAGGATAACTGGAAAGAGAGAAAACAGCTCAAAGCAGGCAGCAATAGAAATCTCAAGATACAACCATCCATGCAACAATGCACTAAGAATACGACGTGAAACGGGGTCGCTACAACGTCTTCACGATCTTGATTTTTTTCCCCACAAGAAAGAAAAAAAACTGTATTTCACAAGATGTGCTCAAGTGTTTTCATGTTCGCCTTGTCCCTCCCATCATCAGACTATAGTGAGGAGTGGGCTGTCCATGCGCTAAAGACAAAGTCCCATGCAGCTGCTCTCAATTCGCCTGTGCTTTCGAACCCTATGTTTCAATTTGCAGCACCCCACCTGCTGTCACTTACCTTCTCCCTTGCATCGTCTCGCTTGCTCTGTGGCCCAATTTGTGAAACAGTCTGGCTAGCTGAGTGTTCGTGTCAGGTGTTATAGAGTGGAGAATGTCCACGTGGGTTTGTTCGTGAATAAAGGATGCATATGAAACCTGCTTTTTCCATTGGATGTCAAGGAGCTGATTTTCCAGTGCTTGAATATGAACGGATTTTTTCATTGGCTACTCACTATGCTCAGCTTTCAAACTGATGTGGCAATACACAACAGAGAAAAGGTTTTTCCCCATCTGCCTCCCCGCCACCCCCCCACCCCCCATCGCCCCATCCAAGGGGGATCACTTCCTGCTGGCGAAGTGTTGACCCGGACTGACAGAAGCTACGACAATGAAGTGAAGTTTCTCTGGTCTGAGCCCCTTTAGCAATTCGGAGAGCACTTAGTCGTCATTATGCCGGAATCTGCTTTGAATTTTCGGCCAGTATGGCGAGGGATTTGTTCTGGTCTTCTTGAGTCATGGCTTGACGAATGTTGAAGAAGAAAGCCATCTTTTTTCGGACATTTAAACTGCACAAACGGGTGCACGTATCATGGTTGGCTTGCTCCTGGCCTATTTATATACGCCGGCGTTTCCCTGCATTGCTGTGGAGACGTGGAGCTGAATCTTGAACCTGGAACTGGCGGAAAGGCAGAAAGTCCTTGAAGAGCACCAGAGACGCCCCTGCAGGAGCTTCCTCCCCTTCACGGACAGCCGGTGACCCGACGTTGAAGGACATCATGGCGACTCTTCACATTAAGTGTCAACGAAGTGAAGGAGGATGTCCAACATGTTAAAGACATGTTTGCTGGACTACGGGAAGAAGTGATTGAACTGAAAGAGGGAAGTGATGAATTTAAGAAGTGAAAATCAAACTTTAAAAGAACAAAACCAAAGGGTTTGGGAAAAGGTAGAGAACATTGGAAATGAAGGCTGGCACCTTAGAGGGATGGTCCGAAAAACACACCCAATGTGGCATCCCCCGACAGGAAAAAGGAACTAAAGAGCTATGTGAAGGTGCAATTAGAGATCTGCTGATGGACAAACTGGACCTGACACAGGACATCGATTTTGATGACCGATTCCACAAACTCAACAAAAGAGAAGTTTCCCCTATTATTGGCTGGTGTACCTTTCTTTTAAGACATGAAAATAATTCTTAGTAAGAGAAGTAACCCTCCGGGGCAGCAACATATTCATGTCGGGGAGATGTCTCTGCATGGGTTAGGGAGATTCGATGGGAAACTTGTTCCTCATCTAAAGACAGCTAGAAACAAACTAAGGTGACAATGGTTTTTGACCATCTGGTTTATAGATGAGAAGAAATTTGTATTGGATCGTCAATAAAACCTAAAAACCAATACAATAGGAACACGCCGGCCTAGCATACATAAAGAAACAGTATACATTGTTAGGTCATAGAAAATATTTTGTAACTGAAGTTGAACATGACAAGAGGAAACAACAAAACAGGCATTCACCGTCTTCCTCTACATCGATTTTGACCGATTCCACAAACTCAACAAAAAAGAAAGTTTCCCCTATTATTGGCTGGTGTACCTTTCTTTTAAGACATGAAAATAATTCTTAGTAAGAGAAGTAACCTCCGGGGCAGCAACATATTCATTCGGGGAGATGTCTCTGCATGGGTTAGGGAGATTCGATGGAAACTTGTTCCTCATCTAAAGACAGCTAGAAACAAAACTAAGTGACAATGGTTTTTGACCATCTGGTTATAGATGAGAAGAAATTTGTATTGGATCGTCAATAAACCTAAAACCAATACAATAGGAACACAGCCGGCCTAGCATACATAAAGAACAGTATACATTGTTATGTCATAGAAAATATTTTGTAACTGAAGTTGAACATGACACTGAGGAAGAACAACAAAACAGCATCACCGTCTTCCTCTATTTCTGACAATGTATTCACGTACAAGTGGCGTTGTTCCCCGTGAGCTTGTGACAGAAGATGGCACTGCAGCTATGCCAGCTCCCGGTTGTGTGCACGAGGAGAGTTGCCTTCCACCAGTGGTGGTGGTGTGTATTTTGAGAGTAGTTGTGAGAATTGTACACAGCAGGGGAAGAGTGCATGCGTACGAGAGCGAGAAAGGAATAACATGTGTGTGGATTGAAAGCGTTTGTCATTTTTACACTGGAATGGCAATGGGTTATTATCAAAGATTGGTGAAAATAACGTTCTCTCTAGTTTGTCTTGTTGAAACTTTCGTTGATTATTTGCAACCTTTTTCTTTTCACACCCATTAAATTTCCTGTAAATCTGCTATACAATTTAGACATCAAGGGAGACGATCAGGGAGAATAATTTGTCTCGTGAAAAAAAAGAATTGTTGCAGTATGTTAAAGCAATCGATGTTGACTACAACGATGTTAGTATGTTAGTAAATTTCCAGAAGCATACTTTATTTGACCATGTTTTGTATGTATAGACACATGTACCCCCGGAAAAATCAACACACTACTCCATTTTGATGTTCATAATGGTGTGTGTACACTAGAAAATATTCTCACAGATAAGGTCTTTGAATTTCCTAATAAGTATATTCTTTTCAGCAGACACCATATCAGCACAACCAAAAAAATATCAGTCAGGATACATGCTTAAATTGCAATGTTTATAGTAGTACATGCTTAAAAAAAATATTGTTTTCGTTTTAAAAGGGAGTCTGAAGACAAAGTATTAAATGAATATGGTAAGTGTTTACTAAAAATGTGCAGAGCTCTAGAATAATGCATTTTAAACGGATGTATGTAATGGCGATCGCCAAGGTCGTTTGACATGCGTTTTTTTTACAGGTTATAGTGTTAATCATTATTTTTTTGGCCTCTATTAATCTTTATGTAGTCATTATGTCACTATGTTCTCTGTGTGTACAAGAACACACCGAGTGTGATCACTTGCCATTGGAATTCCATGCGAACTTTAATCAGGACGATAAACTTCATAAGGGATCAAGATAATATGAATGAAATTGTTAGTTTATTGAAAAATGTTTTCTAGCAGGAACAGAACGCTGAATTATTTCATGCGCTGATAAGCAATGAAGGTACTAAATGTTTACTTGAAGTAATAATTGATCTTAAAGATGTAGATATCAACTTGGCATTGGATACGTTTAACACCTGCATGAGAAAGCAAGCAATGTGTATGAAAACAAGGATCAGAACTGATGAAAGAACACGTAACGACGCGTGGTTTGACCTAGAATGTCGTTTAGCTAAATTGCTACCAGAAAGCTCTTTAAGAATATTTCGTAGAACTTTTGATGTCACTGACAGGTCGAATTATTGTAGTAAAACACAAGGAGGATATAAAAAGCTATTACAGAAGAAGGTAAAAGGATATTTGGCGTAATGTGCATAGCGTGTCATTCAAGGTGTCTTGCACACATAATGCGATTTCTGCTATTGTGTGGCATAAGCATTTAAACAAACTACTTAAAAAAAAAAAAAAGATGCTGAAAGCACAATAGAAACAGAAACGGTAAATTATTTGCAAAGTACAGATGAAATTAGTTTTCTGGATGACCCAATCTCCAAAGAGGAAGTTATATTAGCTATAAAGAAATAAAAAAAACGGCAAATCTAATGGTCCAGATGTCTTGATTGGAGAAATGTTTAAAAATGGTGGCGAGATTATTGTCGACTTCCTGTCAAATTTATCAATGCTCTTTTTGAAAGAGGGATATACTTTGAAGGCTGGATGCAATCAATCATAGTACCATTGTTTAAGAAAAATTACAGAGGAGTATCACTTTGTGACATTGGCAGCAAGCTATAAAGTCCTAGCATAAACTATAGGTTGTGGATGTGGGCAGAATTGTATAATGTCACTGACGAATATCAGGCTGGTTTTAAGAAAGGATACTTTACAGTGGATCACATGTTTACATTATTAGCAATTATACAGAAACAGTTTTCATTAAATCGTTAATTGTACGTTGCTTTTGTTGATTTTGAGAAGGTCTTCAATTCCATTTCAAGGAAAATTCTATAGCCAGTTCTTCAAAGGAATGGTGTTAAATGCAAGCTGTTTTGGTGTATAAAAAGTATGTATCAAAATGTGAAAGCAACGTCAGATCTGGCAATAAACTTACAGACTAAATTTTGTGCACACACTGTGTGAAACAGGGAGATGCCTGTAGTCCTGTATTGTTTTCTTTATTCATAAATGAATTGGCCTCAGAAATATTTGAAAAGAGACGTCATTGAGCCACAATCTCACCCGGAATCTTCGAATTGTTTATCTTGTTAGTAGCTGACGATATTGCTTTTTTCTTTTTTTGCAAGAAACTCCTGTTGGACTCCAAATCTAGTCAAATAACCTCTGTAATACAGCTGCAAGGCTTCATCTTAAGAGAAATATGGAAAAGGGCCGCGTTGTAGTTTTATTTCAAAAAGGTGGATACCTGGCAGCAAGGGAGAGATGGTTTTTAAATGGCGAGGCAATGTGTGTTGTGAATTGTTACAAATATCTTGGCATCTATTTCACTACCTGTCTTAATTTTTCACCTGCCTGTCAGGACCTTGCGAGCAGAACAAAACATGCAGTACTGTGTATATTGAGAAAACTGCATATGCTTAATACAAGCCTTTGGTTGTGTTACTTAAACTTTTTGATGCGCAAGTCCAACCAATTGCTCAGTATGGAGCAGAGTTATGAGGTATAGTTAAAGCTGTTGCTGAAATAGAAAACGTTCAGCTGTTTGGAACGCTAAATGATTTTGTATATGCGGATACAGGTCGACATCCTATGTACAATAACTCCTATTTCCGATGTATTAGTTACTGGTTGAACATTCTCTGCACATGGATGAGAAACGATTACCATATAAGGCATAAAAAAATGTTGCTTAGTTTAGAATTAGAAGGTAAGAAAAGTTGGGCGTCTAACATTCCAGATTTTTTGTATCAAAATGGGTCCGGATTTGTCTGGGTAAATCAATGTGTGGAAAATGTCAATGTCTTTATTAAAAAAAAAAAAAAAAAAAAAATATATATATATATATTGAAGACCTATATGGCAAGAATGAGATTTGAAATAGCTTATATATATTTGAATATAAGAATTGGTATACTTAATGTTGATGAAGATGCCATTATGTGCCCATTTTCTTGAGAATGCCAAAGAGGATGAACTTTTTTTCTTTTTTTTTTTTTTTTTTCTTTCTTTTTTTTTTTTTTTTTTTTGTGTTGCTGTGCTGTGTGCCTTGGAAGATTTACGACATGATTTTATTCCGCTTCCGCTTCCTTCCCCCATCCACGTTTAGTCCCCTCTGCAGTTTTTAAGACATATGTTTTATCTTGAACATGTGACACCCTGTGGCTGAACCCCCGTCTCTGTCCCACTCCTTCTTTCTTCCCTCAAAATATCTAAAAAGCTCATGCCTGTTTAAAGTTGTATTGCTCATGGCAAATCGGAACGAAATTATATTAAAGAATTTTTGCATTTATTTGAAAAAAGCATTTAAAAGACGTACTATACTACTCAGTCAAAGTATTCTTAAATTACCCAGTCAGGATGGATTAATGCCTAACTGTCATGTCATGTTCATTAATTGTATAAGTATTCACTGTTTATACAAAGGCGTTTTGCCCATGTATCGTATCCCCTTCAGAAGTGGCCATGGCCTATACTGAATAAACTTCCGCTTCCTCTCCTTCCGCTTCCGCTTCCTTCCCCCATCCACCTTTTGCCCCCTTTGCTGTTTTTAAGACATATGTTTTATCTTAAACATGTGACAGCTTGTGGCTGAGCCTCCGTTTCTGCCCCACTTTCTCTTTCCCCCCCCCCCCCCCCCCCCCCCCCTTCCTCCTCCCCACCCATTTCAGTCCTTTCTATCCTATAACATGCTATCATATTTGGCATCCCTAGGGGCAGCTGGTAAGATTCGACTATCATCTGACTGTCACTGTGCGTCCGTTCTGACGACAAGCCTTTACAAGAACAATTTGATAGTAGCATTACGAAAAGTAATGCTTGTAGTAGTAGCAGGTGGTGTTGTCTTTGGTTTTCGTCTGTTTGTTTGTTTGTTTTGTTTTGTTTTTCCTAGCTGAAGAAAACAGTGTACTGCCGACCCTTCCATACACATTTACACACACTACATGTAAATTTATGATATGGTGGTTTGTTTTCCAGTATGTTCGGTTCACCAATCATGTTCACCACCACTTGTGGATATTGTCAAAACTGCTGCGTATACTTATCTCGCGTACTGCTTATGGACTACTGTCAGTTTACTGATTTCGTTCCGAGTTTGGCTGGTTTTGAGTCGGAAATGCATCGCCTATTAAAAAAGAAAATTACATGGTTAGGGAAAATAAGAGCAATCAGGGATTAGATACATTTCTTTCCAGTAACACCTGACCAACTATTACTTGATATGTTATATGACTCATGATGACCGTAAGTGTCTTATTCATGTGTTTTTTCTAAGGGTTCACATAATACTAATAAAAAACATATATTAGCCTGTAGTTAGTTGTTCACCAGCCTTATAGATGGGAGTGACTCCGTGCTTTGAACTGACCTGGAAAGTGACAATTTGCTATGAACACGTGGTAGATGGTTGTAAGCGTTTCATGTATGACTGGAGCTGAGATTTAAGAATTTCAGCACTGATTTCATGAAATATATGAGAGTCTAACTGTTTCAAATGACATAAGGAATAGCAAACATTAGTTACAGACATTAAGCGTACCTACAGTTGAGAATGAATATTTTTTTGGAATTGCAGAGTTGGATTTTTTCAAGGTTATTTATCTGAGTACGATTTTGTTTTATGGTATATCCTACTACACTTGTGAAATGTTCATTGAGTTCATTTGACATGACGTTGCCTACACGGCATAGACTGGGGTGTTTTATTCTAAGTTCTTTTACAGATTCCAATAATTGACTTTTGTGTTTTGTTCGGAAGAAAACAATAATTTGTTCTGTGTGCTTGCTGTTTCTTGAAATCATGTGACTCGCTCTCCAACCCCTGTAATGCCTCAGTCTTCCATTAAGGGTTGAGAAGTGTCCTTATATATATATATATATATATATATATATATATATATATATATATATATATATATATATATTTGCCATCGTTGATGCAATGACGGAAGAATTGTTAGCCTAAACTTGTTTTCCCACTACTAAATTAACCAGTATGATGTTGTTTGGTCGATCAGTGGGAGATTGTCTCTCTTAGGAGATCTACGTAAAGGCTGTTTTGTACGATTCTTAGCTGCTGACAATGTTTGACCACTTGGACTGATGGACATCTTTTGACCTCCCTTGCATCCTTGAATGGATCCCCAAGCATACGCTTAAAGATTTCCCCGTACAAAATCTTACAGTTTATATAATGATTTAAGCTTTTCAGCAAATCATTTCCTTACCATTTTTGTTTTCTACCTTTCAGGGGCTGCTTTGGGGGTGCTGTTGGATTTTGTTTTAAACCCTTGGTGGCGAGAAGACCACAGAATTGTAGATTGTTATGCATCTCCATTTGATGCCAAAGAAGTACAGACACAATCAGCCGTGTCTTCCTGATGAATCCGATCCAGCGGACGAATGGCCTAGAAGCAGGCAATATGAAATGACATGTTTTTGAGGAAGGATTACGATAGTTTCTATATTCTGCTCGTGAAAGGATTAACAATCATGATATATTTCCCGTTTATATGTTCAGATTTCCCCCCCCCCCCCCTCTCTCTCTCTCTCTCTCTCTCTCTCTCTCTCTCTCTCTCTCTCTGCTTTTTTTTTCTTTTCTTTTGGTTTGGTTTTTATTTAAATCTTTGCCATCACAGATGCAATTGCTAGCCTGAACTTGTTTTTCATTATTGCTAAATCAGCATCTACATGTGAGGGCATCTTCCATGATGAACACAACTGATCGTTTGTAACCAGTACTCCGGTGGTTCTCCTGGCTCTATATAATTCTAGTCATTGTAAAAATGGGAGAGTGGAAGAGATCGGCAAGTGTATACTGTGGTCCTAAAATGCTGTAGAGGATCTGTAGGTCACATGTGTGTGACATGCTTTGGGAAACTAAGTGCATTTCTTTAGACTATATGAGACATACTGGAAAATGATTACTGTGTCCATTCACAAGAACATTTGGTTCATTTATGTTTTGTGAATCAGTTACAGGAATATAGTTAATCAATATTCTACTAGTTGAGGTTATATGGACAGGGGGTGAATAATCTCAGATACGTTGTATGAGGAAAACGCATCTGCCTATGACTGATGCGGTTTCAAAAGATCAATATTAAGGTCACCTAGCATCATTCTTCCTATAGCATGAAGTAATACTGCATCCAGTATGGCAGCGAACTAGGCCATCCATTCATCATTGTAAACAGCGCCGATTCTGACAGTTTTTTTTTTTAGCCTAATTTCTAGCCAAATTGACTCAGTTTGAAAATATTCAATGTGATATAAATGGTGTGTATTTAAAGTTTTATTAACGTAAACTATGTGCCTGTAGATGTGTTAGCGCAGGGTCTTTGCGGATAATACACTGCTCAAAACAATTTAAGAGCCACTTGAAAACATTCACACACAATTCAACCAAAAAACAAAATAGCTTCTAAAACAATTTAATTGAAAATTCATCTATGGAACAATACAATGACATCAGAAAATAAACGAATAACAGCTGCTGAAAACAACTTCATGGGTTTAATTGATGAACACCGTCATTTCAGAAATCAGAACAGTCAAATCAAATGAAAACCAATGTCAATACTCAGTATGGCTGCTATTAGCACGGATATAAGCTAGACAGCTGGGGAATGTTGTTCCACTCCCGCTGCAAGAAGTCGAAGAGCTGGCCCAGGTTCACTGCTGGGGGGTGGTTCTCGTGAAGCAGACGCCCCAGGATATCTAAGGCGTGCTCGATCAGGTTAAGGTCGGGCGAGGGTGGCCAGTCGAGGCGGTTGACCTGCTGCTTCTCTAAGAAAACGTTTACCACCCTGGCGTGGTGGGGACAGGCGTTGTTGTCCTGGTGGATGGCGTGAAGGGCCCAGGGCTTACAGTGCAGGCATGACCAGAGGCTGAAGAATGTTGTCCCTGTACCCTACACCAGTTAGATTGCCTTCAACTCGGTACAAGGGGGTTCTGAAGTTCCTTCCTATGCCACCCCACACCATGATAGACCCCCCGCCACACCGGTCCCGTTCGATTACGTTGACTTCTTGGTAGCGTTACCTCGTCCGCCTCCAGACTCGTATGTGACCATCGTGAAAGAGCCGAGCAAAACGCTACTTGTCAAAAAAAAACACACCAGGGCCGAATGCTGCCTCGTCCAAGCCACTTGAGCTTGGCACCAGTTCAGTCGCGCCTATGATGAGCCGCCATCAGCACAAGTCAAACAGCTGGCCGTTTTGCTCGGAGGTTGACTTCTCTCAAGAGGTTCCGAACAGTTCGGTCGGAAATGTTGATGTTTCGCTGCTGCACGCAGTTGTCGCGTGAGGGTTGCTTGCAGTGGCAGTTCTTTGTCACAGTGTGGTCATAATCAGCAGTCTGTCCTGCTGTCTGGTGGTGGACCTAGGCCGGCCAGACCGACTTCGTTCAGTAGTACTACCGGTGGCATTGTAGCAGTCACAAAGTCTTGGATGACAGCACAATGCACTTGATGGTGACTACCAACTTCTCTGATGCCTGCACCTTCTTGAGGCCAAGCAACAGCCCCTCCTCAGTCAGTGTCATTTAATCTCCGTCTTGGTGGCATGGTAAAAAAACACCCCAAAAGTGGCTTTTATTATTCCCACTGGTCAGCATAACTGGGTTGCCATGTGCTCAGTAAAGGCACGACCTGCACGTGCAATGCAGTTTGCAGTCAGCCCAACTCTGCTGCCTCAGCTACGCGCTCGCAAGCCGCGACCATGTTTTCGTGATTTCGGTGTTTCTTTTGTGAACTCATTCAAACCACTAGACTTGGATTCAACTGAACACATGTCTAAACCACTTTTGCGTTGAAGCAGTTATCACACACTTCCGTGCAAAAATTGGACAAGAGCTTTGAATTCTATACACTACGATGCGTTATCTAAACCATATGAAAAATGCAGGTGGCTCTTAAATTGTTTTGAGCAGTATATTATCACCAGGAATGATAGCATTGTTGTAAAAATCAGCCACCACAATAACAACAATCAACATCAGTAAGCATGGACTATGTAGAACTATACATATGATATTGTTTGTCTGTGCTTTGCAAAAATAAGAAAGCCTCATGTTAATATTATTGTTCTGAATGCTGTTGATGTATTGATGGCCAGTACTGGGTCTATGTTTTGAGGCTATGCTGACAATGAGTTTACCATTGTGTGAATAATATGATGGAGAGAGAGAGAGAGAGAGAGAGAGAGAGAGAGAGAGAGAGAGAGAGAGAGAGAGAGAGAGAGAGAGAGAGAGAGAGAATCTGATGGTGGCGTGCTCCCCAGAATGTCATTCAGAACAAACTGTTGTAAGGAGAAAGTTAAGTTTTCCGTGCTCGTATTCAACCGCAGCTGTCGTCGTTTGGTGTAGCTTGTTCAAAGAAAATGTTCTCATTGATTTTTCTACTCAAAAAAAAAAAAAGTTGAAGTCAGCGTCAGCAGCACACCGCACGATGACTCACAAAATATGCGAGAGCAGTCAGCTTTGAAAAAAAAAAAAAAAAAAAAAAAAAAAGGAAGACAAAAGAACTTGTTAAGAAAGGTACTTTTTTTTTAAACGGAACGAGGCCTTAGTGTATAGAGGTCTAAAGAAAAAAAAAAACAAAAAATCAGAATATGAAAATATTTAGACATAAGCCACAACATTGTGAATTTTTGGTGTAGATTCTTGGACTGGACGTTGTGCGTTTCGTTCCCTTCAAAGCCATTTATTGCTGAAAATCATTTGTCCCGACCAGCTCCAAGTCAGAAGTAAGTTTGTTATGGGTTAAGCTGAGGAAAACTGTCGAGTTTCATCCACTTAATGGGTGTGTATCTAAGTGTTTGTTCATATTTCCTGACCAGTACCACATATGTCTGGGGTCTCTCAAGCCTGGGGGTGCCAGGTTATACTCTGAAAGTTAGTTTAGAAACAGCCCTGTCATGCTATCCCAGACTGAAACGGAACCCGTAGAATTACATGCAATACCTTCATCGATCGGCGTAAATAAATGCTGCGGCCTTTTTATGCATTGCGTACATAGTGACCTTTCTTTTGATTTCCTCTCAACGTCTGTACCTTGGCGAGTTCGTGTCGCGGTCACTGGTGTGGGCGAGTTCACGGGGATTGTCACTGAGCAGTTCGTGTCGTGGTGGTGACTGGTGTGGCAAGTTCACAGGGATTGTCACTGAGCAGTTCGTGTGGCGGTCACTGGTGTGGCAAAGTCACGGGGATTGTCACTGAGCAGTTCATGTCGTGGTCACTGGTGTGGCAAAGTCACGGGGATTGTCACTGAGCAGTTCATGTCGTGGTGACTGGTGTGGCAAAGTCACGGGGATTGTCACTGAGCAGTTCGTGTGTCGTGGTGACTAGTGTGGCAAAGTCACGGGGATTGTCACTGAGAAGTTCGTGTCGTGGTGACTAGTGTGACAAGTTATGGGGATTATCGCTGAGCAGTTCGTGTCGTGGTCACTGGTGTGGGCGAGTTCACGGGGATTGTCACTGAGCAGTTCGTATCGTGGTCACTGGTGTGGGCGAGTTCACGGGGATTGTCACTGAGCAGTTCCTGTCGTGGTCACAGGTGTGGCAAGTTAATGGAATTGTCACTGAGCAGTTCGTGTCGCGGTCACTGGTGTGTAAGCACGTTCACAGGGATTGTCACTGAGCAGTTCCTGTCGTGGTCACTGGTGTAAGCAAGTTCACGGGGATTGTCACTGAGCAGTTCGTGTCGTGGTCACTGGTGTAAGCAAATTCACAGGGATTGTCACTGAGCAGGTCGTGTCGTGGTCATTGGTGTGAGCACGTTCACAGGGATTATCACTGAGCAGTTCGTGTCGTGGGCACTGGTGTAAGCAAGTTCACGGGGATTGTCACTGAGCAGTTCGTGTCGTGGTCAATGGTGTGGCAAGTTCACGGGGATTGTCACTGAGCAGTTCGTGTTGTGGTCACTGGTGTGGCTAGTTCACAGGGATTGTCACTGAGCAGTTCGCGATGTGGTCACTGGTGTTGCCACTGAACAGAGAGGGACGCTCATTCATTGTCTCTAGTTCGTTTGATCGGCACAGCCATCACTGTTCACCACCTGAGTAATTCATCAGTTAGTGCGGTGTGTTGTTGGTGGGTGGTCTCATGACGGCTTGATGTTGGCAGCTCCTTGTGGATTGCTGGTGCTGGATCTGCTGTGGGACAAGCCTGGGGTAGGTTTAGATGGAGAACCAGGAAGAATGGGGTGGGAGTAATGCCACTGAAGTGGCACAGAAGATGAGGCAAAAAACAAATAATGAAAAATATAGTAATGTGCTGAAATCTAATACACAAGAAGGAAATGTGCTGGAAGATTTGAGATTCTGGCCACAAATGAAACATGTAAATCAATAGATGAATAAAACTGTAATGCATGCCAAATAAATGCAACAGTAAAATACATATGGATTTTTGTTCAAAGACAGAGTTGGTTTAAAAGCAGGTTCAATAGGGAGGAGCACATGAATGTTTGGAGTTGACATTTCACCATCTTAAAATTCAAAACATCAATGGCTCCAGAGGAGAGGAGCACTGAAGGGTAGATCAGCTAGCTCATCGTATGACCGTTGTTTTAAGGGGGTTTAAACCCTCAGCCAAGGTGTGCAGGTTGTTATGCACCTCCAATGCGCTATGTGGCAGTCTTTGAATTAAGCTTACAATTTTCTGGTAGACACATCTCATTATCCACTATTTGCTCCTCTAGTCGTGAATGCCAGCTCGCAAAGGATTGGCAACTTGCGTCCAGTCTTTGTATCTGCTTTTTGCAATAGTTGGTTTCCAGGTCGGTCTTTTGTTTAAACAACAACAACAACAAAAGGATAGAAAGTAGGTGTATATGTCGTCTTCCTCCTGTGGAGTTCAACAAGACTGAGGGTGCAAACTTTCTATCTTAAAGGGTGGGGAACCTTATTACCAACCTACAGTTCCTTTGCCCAATTATCAGCCTGTCTAATGTCTGTTGTATAAACTATGTGGCAATTAATGCACACGCTTCTCAGATCACGGGCCATGCACACACAGTGTTGCCTTAACTGCTCTGGACAGCTTGTACACAAGGTCACTGGCTGTATGGAGGGACGACTGCACCTTGTGTAACGCGCCGTGACATAGTAGGGATTTATTGTTGTGCCTTCTTTCTTGAGAGACTCTAGCTGTGCAATTATAGAACTAGCACTTGATCCAGCCGCACTTGCTCATGGCAACTATATTTCTCTGCAATGTTGACAAATATGTCCTCCATCCATACTTTCTTGAAAACCATCAGGGGGAGGGGGGGGGGGGGGAGGGGATGGGTGGATGGGTGGGTAGGTGGGGGGTGGGGGTGCTTTCACAGGTGATAAAAAATCAGATTCCGTAGCTGGATGGTATTTTCAAACTTTTTGAAGGCAGTATGTGGCTCGAAGCCCTGTGTTGTAAAACTGGCTTAATCATACTTGTTCAGAGGTACACAGATTTTACGTTTCCTTGTGCGATTGGTGGTACTCATTCACACCCCTTTCCATTATTAAACGGAATATTGTAGACTTATTTCAAAAAGCTAAGACTAGTTTCTTGTCAACTCAGATCTCAGCCAGAAAGACGTGTAGGGAACTCTACCGCAGCATGAACCAAATTCTGGGCAAAACGAAGACTGCTGTATTTCCCACCAACGTGGATCCCTGAAAACGACCTGATGACTTTTTGAATTTCTTCCGAGATAAAATGGTCACTATCCGTAATGTATTTGTCTCTTCTAGTCCTTCAAGAGTAACATCCACTTATTCCGGCCCAACTTTGTCCAAGTTTGAACCAATCACCATTCAATTTGTGAAAGAGATTCTCCTGAAAACTGCACACAAAAAAATCATGTGAACTCGATCCTATCCCGACTTCTCTCCTTTATGAAAATCTCGACTCCCTACTACCTGTCATCACATATATTTTCAACATGTCTCTCTTGAGTGGTTCAGTCCCTGATGACTTCAAAACTGCCAATGTGAAACCTCTTTTGAAAAAAAAAAAATCGTCGCTCCATCCAAACGAATTGAAAACATTCCGACCAATCTCCAATCTCCCTTTCTTGTCAAAAATTCTGGAGAAATTTGTTCTCCATCAGTTATATCCCAACATCTTCTTCTGAATAGCCTTCTCAGTTTCCACCAGTCAGCTTACCGTGCCGGACATAACACAGAAACTGCTCTCATCCAAGTCTTCAATGATACTCTGGCATCTCTTAATGACGATAAAGTATCTGTTCTTCTTCTCGGCCTGTCTGCTGCTTTTCGACACATTTGATCACAAAATGCTCCTTTCACGTCTGAGCTCAAACTTTGGCATATGTGACATTGCACTAAATTGGTTTAGATCGTATCTGTCAAACGGACAGCAGTTCGTCCTTATAACTAGAAACGGTCTTCTGAAAGGTCATCAAACTTTGGCGTTCCCCAGGGATCTGTAATAGGTCCAGTCCTTTTCATAATGTACACAACGCCCCTGACTGAGGTCATTAGAAGCCATTTTGTCCATCATGAAATGTTCGCCGATGACACTCAACTTGAACGTTCTGACACGCTAGACAGCTATGACAATCTTGTCAAAAATCTTCAAGGCTGTGTCTCTGATATCAAACAGTGGAAGTCTACTAATAAGCTGAAATTAAATGACGATAAAACAGAAACTATCCGGTTTATAAACGCCTCACAAGCTCAAGACCCCCGTCTCTATCCGTCAATAGTCCTAGGCTACACTAACATCTCATTTATGCCATTTGTTCGTGACATTGGCTTCTTCTCGACTCTGATCCCACCCTGAAACACCACACAGCCAAAATCTGCTAAGCATCCTTTCACGAACTCCGTCGCATCAGCTTTATCAGACCCACCCTTATAGAACAGGTCACGAAGACAGTGGCGTCTTCCTGCATTCTGTCAAGGCTAGATTATTGAAACGCTCTTCTCTTGGTGTACCCTCAGCCTTACTCCAGCCACTACAACGTGTCCCAAAATGCAGCCGCTCGCCTTATCTTCAAGGTGCTCAAACAGCATCATACTTCGGATCTCTTAAAGAAATAACATTGGCTCAAAATTGAGCACAGAATTCAGTATAAGTCGGCCTGTCTATGTTATAAGGTTATCACAGGTAAAGCGCATACCTATATCTCTGATCGCTTCGAAATATATTTTCCTACACACACCGTCCGTTCTTCATCTGATGACCGAATTGTTCGAATTCCCTCATATAACCGAAAGCAGCGCGGTTCTAGAGCACTCTCATTTTCTGCGGCAATACTCTGAAACTCACTACCTTTCCATCTATGTCATGCCCCTTCCTTCCCGACTTTTAAGTCTGCGTTTAAAACTTATCTGTTCAAACGCCAGTTGCAGGATACCACCTGAAATATTACTAAACTACTAATGTTACTTGCACTTTTTGCTCGTGTACAAATCAGATGTCCACCTGTCATATAATGTGTGTTATGTATGCAACTTTATGTTCCAGTGTGTGTGTGTGGGGGGGGGGGGAGGGCGCACGAGTGTGATGTGTGTATGCATGCCTGTGCGCGCGCGCGCGCGTGTGTGTGTGTGTGTGTGTGACTCGTGAACGCAGAATTGTGTGTGTGTGTGTGTGTGTGTGTGTGTGTGTGTGTGTGTGTGTGTGTTTGCGCGCGCGCGCGTGTGTGTGTATGCGTGTGTGTGTGTGTGTGTGTGTGTGTGTGTGTGTGTGTGTGTGTGTGTGTGTGTTTCTGCTTGTATTTTAGATACTGACTTTTGAAAACTTGTAAAGCGCCCTGTAGTCTACGTTGTTAGGATGGGCGCTAGAGAAACTGTCCTCATTATTATTGTCTTCACCAAGCAGTAGGTAAGACGGATCAGCGGATGGAGAATCTACTGCCTACAGACAGAGTATGTGAAAACATGCAAACACACACACACACACACACACACACACACACGCACGCACGCACGCACGCACGCACGCACGCACGCACGCACGCACGCTTGCATGTGGATGGAAGTAATCTTAAAAACGAAAACTCCATTACGAAGCATAAACCATACAAAAAGTATATCAAGAAGAACTCGACATTATAGCAGAGTAGTCGACAAAGAATGGACTAAGTCTATCGAAATATAAAAATGTTTTATTCAACAGTGGTTCGAATGCCAACAAAATGCCTAGTTTTTAAAACGAAATGGTGTAGTTCTAGATCAAGTTTTCGGGCGTAAACCTCACATCGAAAATGTCTTGGAATCAACATATAGATTATTTGCTGACAAAAACAAGGAAAACTTTCAATTTCCTCAAAATTGTGAGTTCACAGAGATGGGGACAAGACACGTCCACTCTAATTTATCTATGTAAATCTCTAATAAGATCAAAATTTACATATGCACAAGAAGTTTTTTCAGTGCACCAACATATCTATTTAAGAAGCTGCAAAGTGTAGAATGCAAAGCGCTCAAACTTGCAATGGGTCTTCCCACCCATGCATCTTGCCTTCGAACATCTAATGAAGCTCAAATTTTACCATTAGATGATCAGAGGGAAGTGGCGGCCACAAAATGTATGATAAGAAGCTTTCCAGTTAAGAATGATGTAAAAAAAATGAGATTAAAATTAGATCAGATATCGACTTTCCTGCACGTGCAAAAACAACATCCTCTCGGATTACTTTGCAACGTATACATCTGAGCTTAAGCAAGCCACGGGCATTACTGTTGACGAAAAGTTTATATCTGCTAGGCCGTCTTTCTTCCCTACTCCAACCTGGGAACGTCAAAGGGCCGATTTTGTTAATCACACTGATTAAAAAAAAAAAAAAAAACTATATGAATATAGTGACGAGCACTGTTAAATCTCATACTGAAGAGAAGTATCCAAATCATTTAAAAGTATACACAGATGGGTCATTTATTCAGAAGAATGTGGGCTCTGCTTATTCGATACCTGATTTTAAAGTAGAGAAATGTTTTTCACTGAGGAAAAATAAATCAGTTTTTTTTTTTTACTGCGGAACTTACTGCAATATTAATGGCATTAAATTATCTTCTAAATTTTTCCGCGATCTATATTTCAAGTACTTTTCTGTGTTGATTCAACGTCTGTGCTGCTGGCACTGAAATCATTAAAATTGCAGAATAGATCAGAAATGGTAATTCAAATTAGCAATTTGATTCATGCACTTTCTACACAAGGCACGACAACTACTTTCTGCTGGATACCGTCACGCTGTTCGTTTTATTATAACGATAAAGTAGACAGAGCTGCAAAAGAAGGTGCAAAAGGTTGTTTAGAGTCTCTCAGGATATATTTTCCACTGTCGGTTCA
>JADBJO010005209.1:52500-60000 GCA_016801955.1 Conus betulinus
GCTTTAATTTGCTTTTCTCAGCCAACTGAATCGTATATTTTTTCAAGCAAGCCATTTTTTAACTCTGGTCTTCGATCGAACACGAAGTAATCAGTCGCCATTTGCAAAGGTGCGGGTGTCACGTGACCCGAATCAACGAATCAGACGGCTCGTTCTTGGGTCATTCTCCATATGATTAGAATGTGGTCATATGCTAATGATCTGAAACGACTTCTAGCCGGAATGGAGTGGTTGTGGTAGAGGCTCCTCTTTATGGTATAGGGGAAACAATCTAGTTTTCTTTGATGTGCGACACGACGAGGTTTGGGAAGAATGCCTGTTGCTAGGGTCGGAAAATCGGCATGTTCACACATTCTATGACATAAACGGACGTAAACACAAATGGGTTAGGTTTTCAAAAGCACGTTTATTACAAATTCACATCATTCCAGTGCTATTCATGTATGGGATACGAAAACAGACATGTTGTAGTGGTAACAATATGAAAATCTAAAAGGAACCAAATGACCCCATTTTGACATATTTCACTGCCGCACATTGCCTTAAACACAGATGGCAAACATGGAGATGCAGAACATAAATGCCTACGTCTGAGAAGACAGTTGGTTTCAATAGATTTATTTCCACTTTACAATAATAAAGTTCTACAATAAATGTAACCGTTTGAACAACAAGAAGCTAATGCTTATAATGTGTTCAAATGTTTGTAATTACACATGTGACAAAGGAAATGGCAGGTGACTATTACAATTGCTACACTAAACAAAATTCACAAAATATACACACCAACATGCGTGCATACATTATACAAACACGTATACATAAAATGCAAACATGTACAAAATCGAGGGAAATAAAACAAAAAAAAAGAGTAAATGTTAAAGACAATAAAATGCATACAAATCAACCACTCACACATCATTAACCTTTATTATAAAGCGTTTGAGAGAGAGAGAGAGAGAGAGAGAGAGAGAGAGAGAGAGAGAGAGAGAGAGAGAGAGAGAGAGAGAGAGAGAGAGTTCTACTCTTAGATTTCATTACGGTACACAATTACATTGTTACTGAAGGCGAAGTTTTATTAACATGTTCTTTAAAAAAATGTTTAGATTGTTTAAAAAAAAAGCGATGAACAGTTTTGAATATAGCTTAATTATCTTCACGTCGGTTGGATTGTTTACCACGGAGAAAAATGTCAACTTCGAGTAGATTGGGTGGAAGAGTGGAAATCGTGTCTCTTCTAATGTTTGTGTGATTTGGTGGACAACATAACAGAAACTGTTCGGCCGTTTCTGAATAAGCATCACATTGACAAATTGGATCTGCTTTTAAATGACGGTTGACTAGGTCTTGACTTATATCACTGATTCCTAGGCGGAGTCTGCACTGGTGAATCTACTCGACTGTCTCCATAATGATAATAATAGCGTACGACTGAGTCATCCCGTGAAATAAAACGTGTGAATTCGCCGAGAGATTTTGTGGATTTCATGTTGTCTGGGAGGTCGTTTCACAGTTTAGTTGCAGTTGGAATAGATGGGTTTTTGTACACTTCTGTTTTACATAGAGGCACATGTCTTTCAAGGGGTCTTCGCCGTGAATAGGGATTTCTTGTTGATACCAGATCTAGTACTAGGCTACGTGAGTGTTACTTGTCCCTTTGACATTCTTATGATACCGAATTGCTTCTAAATGAATGTTGTCTAGCATGTTTGCTTGTGTCTCACTGCAAAAGTCCCAGACATTATCAATGTAGTCAAAAAACTGCAGCAAGATAAATGATGTAAACAGTTGTTTCTAATGCTTTCGTTGAGAAATTTTAAAATTCATAGGAAATGATTTGGATTAACCAGAGGACGAGAGAGGAGAGAGAGAGAGTGACCCACCCCCCCCCCCCCCCGTTTTAGTGATTAAGAGAGCAACAGAGTTCTACTCTTAGATTTCATTACGGTACACAATTACATTGTTACTGAAGGCGAAGTTTTATTAACATGTTCTTTAAAAAAATGTTTAGATTGTTAAAAAAAAAGCGATGAACAGTTTTGAATATAGCTTAATTATCTTCACGTCGGTTGGATTGTTTACCACGGAGAAAAATGTCAACTTCGAGTAGATTGGGTGGAAGAGTGGAAATCGTGTCTCTTCTAATGTTTGTGTGATTTGGACAACATAACAGAAACTGTTCGGCCGTTTCTGAATAAGCATCACATTGACAAATTGGATCTGCTTTTAAATGACGGTTGACTAGGTCTTGACTTATATCACTGATTCCTAGGCGGAGTCTGCACTGGTGAATCTACTCGACTGTCTCCATAATGATAATAATAGCGTACGACTGAGTCATCCCGTGAAATAAAACGTGTGAATTCGCCGAGAGATTTTGTGGATTTCATGTTGTCTGGGAGGTCGTTTCACAGTTTAGTTGCAGTTGGAATAGATGGGTTTTTGTACACTTCTGTTTTACATAGAGGCACATGTCTTTCAAGGGGTCTTCGCCGTGAATAGGGATTTCTTGTTGATACCAGATCTAGTACTAGGCTACGTGAGTGTTCTGGACACAGACCATCGACCATTTTATAAAAACATTGATCAGTTTGTGTCTTCTCCTCCTTTCTTTTAAAGAGCAGAAAGCCGGATTCTTCAACAGTTTTTGGTGACTTGTCCCTTTGACATTCTTATGATACGAATTGCTTCTAAATGAATGTTGTCTAGCATGTTTGCTTGTGTCTCACTGCAAAAGTCCCAGACATTATCAATGTAGTCAAACTGCAGCAAGATAAATGATGTAAACAGTGTTTCTAATGCTTTCGTTGATATCTTATATTTATGGATTCGTAGGAAAGTAATCAACATCAACACACACACACACACACACACACGCACGCACGCACGCACGCACGCACGCACGCACGCACGCACGCACGCACGCACGCACGCACGCACACACACACACACACACACACACACACACACACACACACCTGTCTAAGATCACTGTTAGGTGGATAGACGTTTAAATTAAAGAACGAACACACACACACACTTTCACCTAGTGCACGACAGAATGAGAACGTCAGGATATACCGATGACGAGGTGACAACCTGAATTGGCCGCTCTGGGCTGGCTGGGCTATACACGACTTGAACTGAAGTGTGAAGTTAAAGATCGTGGTTAAGGACGTGATGTGAATATGGTCAAGAACTTGTCTAGAGGATAATATTTTGATTTGTTATGGCACGTGAGTATTATAGATGCAGTCTGTCATAATGTGTTGCGTATGATTGAAAAAAGATAACGACATTGTGACTTTGATTATTTAGAATTCTGCAAAGCAAGTCAGGAAAAAAAGTAAGTGAGTGTGTGTGTGTGTGTGTGTGTGTGTGTGTGTGTGTGTGTGTGTGTGTGTGTGTGTGTGTGTGTGTGTTCCATTTTAATCAAGTTACACAGATGTGATCCCAAATGGTCGGTTTATAAATAAGCTCCATCATGGTTGCTATACTTCTGCTCTGTAATGGGAAAAGGTTCAGGAGGAAATGAAAATAAAAACAAAGAAAAGAGCTGAAGTTGGGCACCATTGACACCCACAAGCAAGTACTATCCACTGCTATTCCACTGTAGCATCATGAAGTATTTTTCAGTTTATAGTATTGTACAGAATTTCACAAGGGGGTGAGATTACGCACATGTTGGAACTGTAGAAGTTTGTTTTCTATCCGTGGCATTTTTCTCATTATCCGTTTCAAACATGTTTCCCCTTTAATCTTTGTCAGGGATAATTTCGGTGTCATTTTTTAAAAAAAAAAACTATACACTCCCTCCGCCATTGTCCATAATCATTATCGAGCTTGACTTATCTTGAAATAATTTGCAAGACTGAACTTCCATGCAGACCTCATCCTCGTGCACTCAAGTTTCAACAGTGTGATTCTGCTGTATTGTTGGCACTATTGGCAGAACCACCTGACGACCCATTCATAGTGAGTGCGAAGACATTTTTTTTTTCTTTCTTCACATGCAGCTTAGAAAAGTGCGAACATAAATAAACAAATATACAATTAAACGAACGAATGAATCAATCAATTAATCACTCAATCATTCAATCAATCAACGAATCATAAATAGATACATAAATAAGCAACAGCACTGAGCATGCATTACACATTCAAAATAAGATACATATCTCACACACACACACACACGCACGCACGCACGCACGCACGCACGCACGCACGCACGCACGCACGCACGCACACACACACACACACACACACACACACTGTTTTTTTAATGTGATTTAGTCTGCTGGGTATGTTTACACCGCATTGATTTATGTTCCACTGCGTTGTGTTGGATTACGTTGCGTTATGTTACGTTATGTTGTATTGTCTTCCGCTAAGTGGTGTGGATATGAATCACTTTGTATGTGATGTATCGTCATCCCTTTATAGGCACTCACGTGGCTGCGTGGTTCAGTGCCTTTGCACGTTTCAGTTGACCACTGAACGGTTTGTCGGATACATCAATAACAGCCGGGTGTTTGTCACATACAGGAATGTCATATGTCTCCCACATGTCTGTTGAAAAGGGAATCTTGTGAATAATGCATTTCGCTAGGAGAGGTAAATATCTAGAATCAATCATTTCTAACGGTGATATTCCCCCCTCCCTCTATCCACATATTTCCTTCTCTCAGGTCTAGACTCTAAGCAATAGTATGCTATTCGGTCAGGTGAGACAGAACGGTTCACTGTTTGTCATGTAAATGGGACATATCTATTTATCATACACTGAATGAATGGTGATCAATAACAGGAGTCTTAAGTTAATCACAGTTAATTAACTCAAGTATGTTAATCAGTAAGGAACGCATTTTTTTGTTTTAGGCCTAGAGTTTCCCCGTACTAAATTAAGACGCATGACAATTACATCTCACTATGTCATATTTCGCATATGTGACATAAATGTGTCACACATAATCAGACTCAGAGGTTTATTTTTACGTATTCTACAGATTTCAATAACTAGGGATTCTGGTTTTGTTTCAGTTATTATTAAGGAGCTCGGAAATAACAAATCTAATAATTAGACTACAACTCTCTCAACATCATATAACGTTCAGAACAAAAAGCAGAGTCCATCTAGAGGTGGTCTAGAGGTAATACATTTTGTCAGAAGTTGTAGTTTGTGCCCACCAGAAGACAGAGACGAATACGTTGATTTTGAAAGAAATTAAAAAAAAAAAAGTAAGGAAAAAATCTAGCTTTATTATACAAATGTCGTAGAAGACATCTGTTTTGATGTCACTACATCTGATCCTTAGCTGTTATAATTTCAATATCTCATTTGAAGATTTGACAGAAACGGTCATATGATCACACAGTAAGGCTGGGTAAGGGCATGTTCTATTGCAGACATCTAGCACCACCGATCAATATAACATTAAATACAGACAGCAGGCAACCGATGTCAAGTTACATACAGTAGCAGAGCCGTAACTGTTGACTGTAAGGAATCACACACACACACACACACACACACACACACACACACACACACACACACACACACACACACACACACACACGCAACACTCCAGCATCGCCAGAACCGTCTGCAGTGGGCACAGATCCACGTGCATTGGCGCCATCGGGACTGGGGCCGAGTCCTCTTCAGTGACGAAAGCCGGTTCTGCGTCGACCCAGGCGATGGCCGCATCCGGATCTGGAGAAGAGTGGGGGAATGCTTCACAGATGCCAACATCACCGAAAGGGACCCATGGGGTGGTGAAAACATCATGATGGGGGGGGGGGGGGGGGGGGGGGGGGGGGGGGGGGGCTATCGGCATGAATCGCCGTATTGGGCCAGTCATCTTCCAGAATGTGGGTCCAGGACGTGGTAGCGTCACTGCTGTTCATTACATCGACCAAGTTCTGAGGCCCCACGTCCTGCCGCATTTCCAGCGGCAATCACAGAACTGTTACAGCAGGACAACGCAAGGCCGCACACTGCCCGTGCTACGCAGAACTTCCTGAGGCAGAACAACATCAATCTGCTGCCTCACCCAGCCCGTTCTCCCGACCTTAACCCAATAGAGCATTTCTGGGATGCCCTTCAGAGGCAGTTGAACCAGCTCAACCCCAGACCCCAGACAGCAGCTCAGCTTTCTGTCGCTGTGGGCCAGGTGTGGTGGCAAGTCCCCCAGAGGCAGACCAACACTCTGGTGCACTCGATGTACCGCAGGTTCACAGCTGTGATCAATGCTCGAGGTGGTCACACCAGATACTGACATTCTACTGTTAACACAGGGTCAAGGTCAAGTTCATGTGACCTTATTTTCTACCAGACTGAACTTTGAAAGGACACTTTTGCGGTGTTTGATTGCTTTTTCGCACTTTCTATTCCCATTTCAAGGAATCGTTGGCCAAATTAAAGCAAAATTTCCATGCAGTTTGTTTTTCGCGTTTTTTATGCCTCTGAGTATAGTCAAATAAATCATACTTCCACGATATAATGTCAAGAATGACACAACCACAACATGACATCAGTTTTGCACCTTTATCGACACATCAAGAACACTTTTTACATACACATTTCTATATACGGTAGAATTTCCCTTTGTAACCCCTCTAAATATGTCTTTTTCGACAACCAGCATTCTTCGATGGATATTTTTTTTCTTCTCAGACTGTTATAATTATTAAAAAGAAAGGCTTTTCATTTCAGCACAAAGGGAAACCTACATACGCCAGATATATCATCTCAATGGAACCATGACCTGAAAGTTTCCGAGAATCCACACGTTTCACACCAACATACCCAGTCTCCTCTTGCACACTTTCAGTCTTGATCTTGCTCTCTGGTGGTTTCACCCTTTCTACATGATCACATCCAGTCATCATCATCATCATCATCATCATCATCATCATCATCATCATCATCATCGTCATCATCATCATCATCATCATCATCATCATAATCTTCTTCTTTCTTCTTCTTCTTCTTCTTCTTCTTCTTCTTCTTCTTCTTCTGCCTGACTTCAGTATGTTTTCTTCTTCTTTACTTTTTTCCCTTATTCTTAATTTGTCAAACAATGTTCTTCTTTGTTATCTTCATGTTCCTAACGGTAAACAAATGAACGTACAGATAAATAACCAAGTGAGTAAAACATACACAAATATGTCCCAGAGAATGCCATGCAAAGTTGTGTCTTCCAGTTCAGAGTTCATTCCATTATAAGGCTACTACCTTGACAGCAAGACATAGCAAAGACACACCTGAAAGAAATGTCACAAAGTTTTTTGTTGAACATGTGCTGGGGGCTGAAGTAACGAATGTGATTTATTGTCGGGACACATTGTGACAACTACAGCCTGTTTGTCCCTGGGAGTGAGCTTCATTTCTTTTACAGCTCATAGTGTGTGCTTGATTTCTCAGGTCTAGATCCTTGACAAACCAATCACAAATAACCTGAAGCTGTCTTCACTTTTGTGTCTCATAGAAAA
>JADBJO010005209.1:65000-72500 GCA_016801955.1 Conus betulinus
TCACACAACAGGGCTGACCACACTAACTGTTGGCACTGGGCTATCACACAACAGAGCTGACCACACTGACTGTTGACAATGGGCTATCACACAACAGAGCTGACCACACTGACTGTTGACAATGGGCTATCACACACAACAGAGCTGACCACACTAACTGTTTGCACTGGGCTATCACACAACAGAGATGACCACACTGACTGTTGGCACTGAGCTATCACACAATGGAGCTGACCACACTGACTGATGGCACTGAGCTATCAAACAACGGAGCTGACCAAGCTGACTGTTGACACTGAGCTATCACACAACAGAGCTGACTATACTGACTGTTGGCAGTCAGCTATCACACAACAGAGCTGACCACATTGACTGTTGGCACTGAGCTATCACACAACAGAGCTGACCACATTGACTGTTGGCACTGAGCTATCACACAACGGAGCTGACCAAGCTGACTGTTGGCACTGACCTATCACACAACGGAGCTGACCAAGCTGACTGTTGGCACTGAGCTATCACACAACAGAGCTGACCGCACTGACTGTTGGCACCTTTTGTCCTCCCTTTGTATTCTTGAATCTTCAAACACGGCTTCTGCGAGTTCCTGTCGTGTTGATCACTGTTTATTTATGCATGTTATTTTTGTATGACTTGTTTTCATAAAATGTTGACACAGAATTAGTAGAAAAAAACAAAACGGGTTTCCCCTTTAAATAATATCTCTGTTTTGCATTAGTTATATAAAAAAGCTTCTATTGTTGTTTCACACGATCTGACATATTTCAGGACAGGCATAAAGTGGTCCTTCATGGAGTGATATGTACTTTCAACAGTTGGCCTCCAACAGTGTCATACAAAAACACATTTTTCTTTTGGTAGAGTCGTTTGATAAAAGTCATAAGAGCAACACCACCTCAACACATCTGCAAAGAGAACTTGCTAGGATCCTTTTACCTGAGGCAAGTATTCACACCTCATTTTTGGTGCACACAGTGCTCACTCTTCGAGTACAACAGCAACTGCTGCTTATGGTGTGCCCTTAACAGCAAGCATGAAGTAGCTGGCTTCTCTGCAGAATCAACATTTGCCTCGTTTTACAGGAAGATATTGTTAATGAAGATGGGTCAGACTCTCACCGATTAGCTGTTAAGAAAACAAACCTTAAATTTGTGGATAAAACACTTCCATTCATAATGTATGATTTATTCTGATATGAATTTTCTTGTTAAAAACTCATGTGAATATACTTCTCTAACATTTCTTAACCTAACTGTTCTAGACATGTGCTGCTTACACCGCCTCGAGAATACACGCACTTATAAGTAAGTTGAAGCTTGCTACAGATTCAACTTCAGTATGTCTCAATCACTACTCACCTTTCCTTCCATGGAAGAACACGTCAGACCCCACTAAACTATCAGCAGGGTCAGCCAGGACAGCAGGGGAGTGCTCGAAATCATTATAAATAGATTAAAGCCAGAAATAGGGTGGATTCCACGAGGACAAAAAATGTCGAACAGATTATATCCTGCATGCCTTTGATGAAGGGTACCCTAACAAACATGAAAAAATCTACATCTTCATAATCTTCAAATCAGCTTTTGAGGGAGACAGGCGGGGGGTCGCTCAGGCCACAATGAAAACATATCACATAAGGCATTCGCTAGTCATCAGTATTAAGGTATTCTACTCCAAGACAACTTGTGCGGTGCTCATACTGGGTGGTGCTGGAGTTTGGTTCCATGTTTTCTTTCTGGAGTTCTTCAGAACTACCCTCTATCAGTGCCGAGAAGACCAAGCTGAGGACTTGTCAGAACACACTATAGATGATGATATAAAGTCTATGGAGAGAAACTAGAAATCCCACAGCAAGTTAGGTACCTGGGATCCGTTATCAGCAACGGGGGACCTAAATCGTCCAAGGGCAGCAGAGACAACATCAGCACGGTCACGTACGCTTAGGCCGGGTGGGTGTACCTCCACACCACACGTTGACCCTGACAAGCTGGCAAACAAACCACAACGAACTCTAAGAAAAACGGTGTTCAAACTAACACACAAACACTCAGTGAGATTTATTGCAGACATCAATAAGATTAGGGCCTAGTGCTGGTTTTTTACACCCTCAACAAAACACAAGACAGTTGATATCTCAACAACAACATAACACACACACACACACCCTCAACAACTTACACAAGACATTGCTACTCTGAAGGAAAAATATTCCTGCATTGAATCGTTCCAACAGAGATTCAAACCAGTGACACCGGAATCAGGATCCGGAGTGTAACACTTTGTCATCTGAGTTATTCCGGCGTGATGGTGCAATGACTCAACATGTAGTGAAGAGGAATAAGGGAAAAATGACATTCAAAAAGTAGAGTTGTTAAATCTGTTAAAAAGTGTGCAGAAGTATGGGTTGATACACATCAAAATAACACTTTTACTGTGTATACAGAAATGTGACAAACTATGTTTCTACGGTCAGGTTTCAGTATATTCCGACATATTGTGCGTTCCCTTGTTTTATCCTTCCTTCCTTTTTTTCTGTTGTGGTGCACGTGCTTTTGCAATACGTAGCATATATGAATAAGAAAAAAAGTGTCATTATGTAATGCAATGAAAATATGTGCTTCGACCTCAAAAGCGAAAACGACAGCTTGAAGCAGGACCTACGTGAGGCGAAGAAGAGGGAAGAAGATCTACGGAGCCAGGTGAGGGAGGCGAAATTCGCAGCTGAGGTGGCAGACCGAAAGGCGGAGGAGGTGTCGGCCTACGTCAGGAGGAACAACCTGAGGATCTTCGGTGTGGCGGAGGAGACGAGCGGGCAGGGAGGAGGCGGCGGAGCAGTGTGAGAGCAAGGTGCTGGCGCTGTTCCGCGACAAGCTGCAGGTGAAGGTGGACAGAGGGGACATTGATGCTGTGCACAGACTGGGTGGTAGGAAAACTCGTCCAGTGGGGGGAAAGAGGGGCCTCCCCGGGGAATCATAGTTCGGTTTGTCTCCAGGAAGATACGAGACTCTGTGTTGTACGCCAGATCAAAACTGAAAGGCACAAGAACTGTGATTGTGGAAGATCTGACCCCTCGCGCTTACGCCTTGCTGTGCACCGTCAGAGACGATACATCAATCTGTAAACAGGCGTGGACCAAGAACGGCAAGGTAGTCATTAAGACGGTGACCAACAAAATTGTTGCCATAGACTCGCTGGCTGACCTGGCAGAGCACAGACGCGCGTGTACCGGAGCACAGAGGGTCGTGTCGTCTGCTACGGACAGTAAGTGATTCCCCTCACGACAGCGGACAATCGAAAAGTTAAGTTGTGTAGAATTGTGCTGCACTTTAAACGTTTAATGTCTGAAAGTTTGGTCGATGTTGTGCGTTTTGTGTCTATCTGTAGTTGTAACATTGTCATAACTTTATTTTACTCGGCAATCGTCCCCTTAAACAACATGACGTGTCTTTTGTTTTGATCACGTGACCGGATGCGTTTGCCGTGTGCTTTTTGGATTTTTTTTTTTTTTTTTTTTTTGTGGCACTTGGTCATTGAAAATATACGACCCAAAAAACATCAAATGAAAGGCCAGTGGCGATCTATTTTCTTTGTGCAAATGCTATAGCTGTTGCAGTCGAGTTTTCTTTAAATCGTTTATTTATTATTTTTGTTCAATTTTGTGTGTGTATCATTGGCAGCTGCGAAGCTATCACGTGTCCGACATAAGGGTTCGGGTCAAAATGAAAGCGGGTCGTGTGAATGTTCGGATGGCTCTGTCGTTTCCAAAGTGTGTTAGGCCTCGTGTTCTCTGCCTCATGGAACTCATATTCATTCTTAGGGTTTGGGATAGCAGCGGATGACCCAGTTTTGCTCAACGGAGGTGGGTAGTGTTTGTTTGTTTGTTTGTTTGTTTGTTTTTTTGCTATTTTTTCAAGGGGGTAAGTGTTGATTTTTTCTCTTCGTCACTTTCTGGAAGTTCGACAGTGTATATCAAAATGGCGGGTCAGAGTTCAGGTGGATTAGTTACAGAGTCATGTGCACAAGGAAGCTTATATCTCTGTGGGTGTGTTTGTGTACTAGCTGGTTTATGCTTTTACTTTTTTGTGTTGTCTGTGTGCAAGAAAGATTCAGAAGGGATTAAATATTGGTTGGTTGACCTCATGAATTATTCATATGACACAATCCTAGTTCGTAGGTTGATGGCTGGAAAATTGTTGATGGCTGGAAAATTGTTTACAAATCCTTTTTATTACTTTACTACTGCTGCTTTGTCAATGGTAATGTTTGCTAATGTACAAGATGCTAGGCCTTTTTGTGTGGGAGACATGAAGAATTTTTATTCATGGCAAGTAGAATATGTTTTGGGGGAATGCACTGTGCTGTGGGCAAAACAATGTCTCTGTTCAATAATGAACAGTTGCTGCTGAGGGACAGACCTGTTAAACTAGTGGTAATAGCTACATGGTATAGTGTTATATGCACTCATAGCAAAATGGATGGTACTAAATCATATCAGGGTAATTATGAAAGCCATGATTATGATGATTGTTCAAATGCATGCTGTTGTTGTAAAGTATATTCCTTTTTTCCTGCCCATTGTGACATTGAACTGGATTCCTGCTGCTTGTTGCTTTTATTTTTCTTGTGGCACTTGATGGTCTTTTATGTAATGTTTTTGACTACAGTGAAAACACTATGGATTCAGTAGGTAACAAGGTAAACATGTTAACAATTTCATCATTGAACTGTCAAGGTCTAGGGAATTATCAGAAAAGAAGAGATATATTCCATTATTTTAGAAAAAAGCAATACTCTATATATTGCCTACAAGATACTCATTTTGAAAAAGATACAGAAAAGTGTATAAGAGCAGAATGGGGATACGATTGCTTTTTCTCCTCATACAGATCTAATGCTCGAGGAGTAGCAATACTATTTAATAATAATTTCGAATTCAAAATAACTAAGGTAGAAACAGACATGCAGGGTAACTTTATCATCATATTATTTACAACAAATTAAAAGGAACTGTTGCTAGTAAGTGTATATGGACCAAACAAAGATGACCCAGCATTTTATGATGATGAACTCACAAAAACAATTAAAAAAACAAAAATAATAACGTTATTGTGGTGGGGGATTTTAATATGGTACTAGAACAGGAAATTGATTGTTACAATTATAAACATATAAATAACCCAAAAGCTAAAAAGCAGTTGAGGATATGATACAAGATTTGTCATTAGCAGATATATGGAGAGAAAACAACCCTGATTGTAGGAAATACACATGGCGTAGACCTACCCCCTTGCAACAAAAGTAGGCTAGACTTCTTCCTTCTGTCAGAATATTTAATCTGGTATTTTGAAGATACTGACATTTTACCAGGCTATAGATCTGACCATTCACTAATACACTAAAAGCTTCAATTTGGAAAGGAGATTAAACACAAAACTCTTTGGAAATTTAATTCATCTCTACTAAAAGATAAAGAATATGTAGATGGAATAAATAATCTAATAGAAGAAATAACAGAGGAATACACAGATAAAGATGAGGGGAGTGATATTAATACTGACAATAGGCAAGATGAAAACTGGTCGAAAAGTTCAGACCCTAAACTAACAGTGTCTGATCGGGTCTTCCTCGACTTCTTACTAATGAAGATAAGAGTAAAATCCATCCAGTATGCCACAATTAAAAAAAGAGAATCACAATGTAGAGAAAACAGCCTTATGCAAACTATTAAAGATATTGAGAGTAAAGAACTTAAATCAGAGGAGGATTTGAAGACAATTGAAGAGAGTAATAGAGAATTGATATTACTAAGAGAAAAGGTTATGAATGGTGTACTACTAAGATCAAAGGCAAGATGGGTTGCAGATGGGGAAAAGGTTAGTAAATATTTCTGTAGTTTAGAAAAGCGTAACTTCATTAGCAAAAACAAATTGTAAAACTACTGGATGGACAAGGTAATACACTGGACAAACCAGAAGACATAAAAGCTACAGTAAAACAATTTTATGAAGATCTATACCAAAAAAGATCAACTGTGAAATGCAGTATTGAAGATTTGGTGAATAAGATACCAAAATTAATAGAAGAACAGACTAAATCATTACAAGGCGAAATAACAATAGAAGAAGCAGGGATTGCATTGAAAAATATGAAGAACGGGAAAAAGCCCTGGATCGGATGGGTTTGGAGCTGAGTTCTTTAAATGTTTTTGGAAACAGATTGGTGTGTTTGTAACCCGAGCTCTAAATGAAAGTTTCAGAGAAGGCGAACTATCAAACACCCAGAAAGAAGGTATTATATATTTGTTTACCCAAAGAAGGAAAAAACCAAAAGAATACATAAAAAACTGGAGACCTATTTCACTTTTAAACCTTACATACAAAATTGGCTCCACTTGTATTGCCAATAGAATTTAAAAAGTTCTCCCATCACTGATTAGTGAAGACCAGACAGGATTTGTCCCCAATAGATATATAGGTAGTAACATTAGGTTAATTTATGACATAATACACCATCTCAACATAAAAAATATCCCAGGGATGCTAATTAATTTAGACTTCGAAAAGGCGTTCGACTCATTAGATTGGGATTTTATGCACAAAGTGCTAGAGGCTGTAGTTTAGGTAAGATATATGTAAATGGATAGAAGTATTCTACAAAAACATTAAGTCTACTGTTATAGTAAATGGCCAAACATCATCATCATGGTTCTCAATAGAAAGGGGTTGTAGGCAAGGAGATCCAGTTTCACCATATATCTTCGTATTATGTGCAGAAATATTATCCGTAATGATCAAAGAAGAAAATAGTATTGAAGGTATACAAATGGGGGAGAAATAACACAAGATATCACAATTTGCTGATGACACTCAACTGATGAACACAGGAATAAGAAATCATTTGAAAAATCCATCGAGATTCTTGATAGGTTTGGGAAAACATCAGTTTTATTCTTAAACAAAGAGAAAACACAAGTAATTTGGCTTTGAAGACAAAAGCATAGTGAAATAAGATATATGGAACATTTAAAGATGATCTGGAATCCAAAAGAATTCAAAATATTAGGAATTTGGTTTTCTCAGGACTTAAAACACATGGAAAAAGAAACTACAAAGATAGAATGGTAGAAGTGAAGGCACTATTTAAAATTTGGCTTAAGAGAATCATTACCCCCTTAGGAAGAATTGCTGTCTTAAAATCATTAATTCTGTCAAAACTAACTTACCTATGGTTGATGATGCTTCCAAATCCACCTGACACATTTGTTAAAGAATTACAAGATTTATATTACTGGTTTGTATGGAATAAAAAACAAGATAGAATATTAGTCGAAAAAACAGTTATTAAAGATGTACAGGATGGTGGGTTGAATCTACCTGACATAAATGCTCTCATCACTGCATTAAAATTAACATGGATAAAAAGACTGAGACAAACAACACACAGATGGAGAGACATGCTGATTTTTTCATACCCAGTTAT